>CAUYLG010032759.1:0-33034 GCA_963573385.1 Cacajao melanocephalus
GAGGAGAGGCATTCTGATTTCGGGTGTTCTCAGCCTTTTTGCACTGGTTTCTTCCCATTTTTGTGGATTTATCCACCTGTCGTCTTTGTAATTGCCGACTTTCAGATTGGGTCTGAGTGAACGTCTGGCTTGTTGGTGATGGAGTTTTTTCTGTTTCTTAGTTTTCCTTTGGTGGACGCCCCTTCCCCACAGAGCTAGGCCTTCCCGGGTTCAGCTGTGCTTACTGTGAAACTCTCAGTCCTCAGCGCTTCCAATTGCTGTTCTCCTTGTGGGGATGGGACCAGCGTAGCCCGACTCAAAGGGCAGCCTGTCACGTATACTCCGCACTGAAAAGCGCTGTGCCACACCGGGGCACCGGCAAAACAGCCGCGCCAGCCAAAAGAGTCACACTGGCGACCTGTGTGGCTCCTCCGCCGAGAATCTCCCAGTTTGTGGGCAACCAAAATTCGTCTGAAGTTGCGGCGCCCACTCGCTCTCTGCACTTTCACTGGGAGCTACAATCCTGAGCTGTTGTTAATCGGCCATCTTGGGTCTCTCCGCCCGGTGATGAAGTTTTGTTCTGTTTCTTAGTTTTCCTTTGGCGGACGCCTCTTTCCCACAGAGCTGGACCTTCCCGGTTCAGCTGTGCTTACTGTGAAACTCTCAGTCCTCAGTGCTTCCAATTGCTGTTCTCCTTGTGGGGATGGGACCAGCTGAGCCTGACTCAAAGGGCACCCTGTCCCGTATACTCCGCACCAAGAAGCGCCGTGCCGGGGTGCCGGCAAAATAGCTGCGCCAGCCAAAAAAGTCGCACTGGCGACCCATGTGGCTCCTCTACCGGGAATCTCCCGGTCTGTGGGCAACAAAAATTTATCTGAAAGTGTGGCGTCCACTCGCTCTCTGCACTTTCACTGGGAGCTCCAGTCCTGAGCTGTTCTTAATCGGCCATCTTGGATCTCTCTCCAGTGCTACCTTCACAATGCAATATTATTAACTATAGTTACCATGCTCTACATTAGATCCCCAGAACTCATCCATCTTATAACTGAAAGTTTGTACCCTTTTGATCAACATCTCCACATTTCCTTCACCTTCTGGGCCCTGACCACTATCATTCTCTGTTTCTATGAGTTTAATTTTCTTAGATTCTACATATAAGTGAAATCATGCAGTATTCCTCTTTCTCCATGTGGTTCATTTCACTTAGCATGATTATCCATTTTGTTGCAAATGGCAGAATTTCCTTCTTTTGTGGCTGAGTAATATTTCATTGTAAATAGATACATTTTTAATCCATTCATTCATCAATGGACATTTAGGTTGTTTCCATGTCTTTATTTTGAATAATACTGTAACGAACATGGGACTGCAGACATCTCCTCAACATACTGATATTTTTCCTTCAGGTACGTAAAAAGTGAGATTGCTGGATCATATCAGAGTTCTATTTTTAATTTTGTGAAGAACTTTCATACCATTTTCCAAAATGGCTGTACCAATTTACATTCCACTAACAGTGCCAGGGGTTCCCTTTTCTACACATCTTTGTCAACACTTATCTCTTGCGTTTTTTAATAACAACCATCTTAACAGGTATGAGGTGATACCTCATTGTGGCTTTGATTTGCATTTCTCTGATGATTAGCGATGCTGAGCACCTTTTCATGTATGTGTTGACCATTTTATGCCTTCTTTGGGAAAAGGTCTATTGAGCTTTTTTGCTCATTTTTAATAGAATAATTTCTTCTTTTCTTTACTTTTTCTGTCTTTCTCTTTTGTTTCTTTTGCTTTTGAGTTGTACAAGTTTCCTATATGTTTGGGATATTAACTCTAACAGATACATAATTTGCAAACATTTTCTTTCACTCCAAAGGCTGCGTTTTCATTATATCGTTTCCTTTGCTATGCAGAAGCTTTTTAGTTAGACGTACTCCCATTGATTTATTTTTGCTTTTGTTGCCAGTGCTTTTGGTGTCATATTTGAAAAATCATTGCCAAGACCTACATCAAGGAGTTTTTCCCTATTTCATTTTTTCTAGAAACTTGCAGGTCTTACATTTAGGTCTTTAATCCATTCAAGTTACTTTTTGTGAGTTGTCTAAGATAAGGGCCCAATTTCATTCTTTTGTACATAGATATGTGGTTTTCCCAGTATAATTTATTGAAAAAACTATCCTTTCCCCATTTTGTGTTCTTGGCACCTTTGTCAAATATTAGTTGATCAAATATATGTGAGTTTATTTCTGGGCTCTCTATTCTGTTCCACTGGGGGATGTGTCTGTTTTACTGCTCGTACTATTATTGTATTGATTATTATAGCTTTGTATAATAATATTGTTTGGAGTTTGGAAGTGTAATGCATTAATCATTGTTCTTCTTTCTCAAGATTGGTTTGGATATTTGGGGTCGTTTTTGGTTCCATATAAATTTGAGAACTTTTTTCTATTTCTCTCTTCTTGTTCCTGGTCTTAGAAGGAAAGCTTTCCTTTTTCACCATTGAGTGTAACGTTAGCTGTGGGCCTGCCTTGTTGTGTTAAGTTCATTCTATACTAATTTGTTGAGAGTTTTTAATTATAAAAGGATGTTTAATTTTATCCAATGCTTTTTCTGCATCTATTGAGATGATCATATGATTTTTATCCTTCATTTAGTTAATGTGGTGTATATCATTTACTGATTTTTGTATGGAACCAACCTTGCATCCCAAGGATAAATCCCACTTGATTATAGTGTATGATTCTTTTTATGTGTTGTTCAATTTTGTTTGCTAGTAATTTGTTGAGAATTTGGGTGTCTGTGTTCACCAGGGATACAGACATATCATTTTCTTTTCTTGTGGTGTCCTTTGATGGCTTTAGGTATCAGGGTAATGCTGGCCTTGTAAAATGAGTTTGGAAATGTTCCTTCTTCGATTTTTTGGAAGAGTTTGAGAAAGATTGGCATTAATTCTTTAAGTGTTTGGGAGAATTCACCAGTGAAGTCATCTGATTTTAGATTTTTCTGTTAGGAGGGTTTTGATGATTGATTCAATCTCCTTACACAATATTGATGTGTTCAGGTATTCTATGTCTTAATGATTCAGTCTTGGTAGGCTGTATGTTCTAGAAATTCATCCAGAAGAGTAAGTTATCTGATTTATTAGCATATAATTGTTCGTAGGGGTCTCTTATATTTCTGTAGTATCAGCTACAATATTTCCTCTTCCATTTATAATTTTATTTGTGTCTGCTATCATTTTTTTTGGCTAATCTAGTAAAGATTTGTCAATTATGTTGATCTTCTAAAAAACACTCTTTTTTGTTAATCTTTTCTATTTTTTTCATTTTCTATTTCATTTATTTCTGCTCCAATCTTTATTAATTCCTTCCTTTTGCTAAACCTGGGTCTAGTTTGTTCTTTACCTTATAGTTCCTTTAGGTATAAAGTTGGGTTATGTGAGATTTTTATTTTTTCTTAATGTGTTTATAACACTTTCCTCTTAAAACTGCTTTTGCTGCATCCCAGACGTTTTTATATGTTGTGTTCCCATTTTCATTCATCTCAAGATATTTTTTATTTCCTTTTTTATTTATTCTCTGACCCATTGGTTGTTCAGGAGTTTGTTAATTTCCATGAAACTGCAAATTTTTTAATTTTCCTCCTGTTACTGATTTTTTGTTTCATACCACTGCAGTAAAAAAAGATACTTGACATAAGTCCAACCTTCTTGAATTTATTAAGACTTGATTTGTGGCCTAACATATGACCTATCCTGAAGAATGTTCTGCATGAGCTTGAGAAAATGTATATTCTGCATCAGATTCTTGACCTTACAGGAAAACAAAAATTCAATGTACTATAATATGCTAAAGGAGTTTTCTAAAAAATCTGTGGAATAAGGAAGAATTAAATCTACATTTCTTAGCTATAAGATACCCAAATTCAACTCATTAACTCTAGAAGGGTCAAATCCCACCATAAACTGTCAAATGAAACATTGTTCTCTTTAAATTTACTGTTTAGTTTTAATAATATTTTATTCTATAGATTTTGTTAAAATAAATTTCCCTAGATACATTTTGATAGTAGATTCAGCCATTCTCCTCTTCTCTTCAGCTGGGGAGCAGAATCACAAATTCCAACATCACTTCCATTAAGCCAGGAGCAGGGGTTTCCCATTTGATTTAGCACAGTTGCTCCCCTCTGCTGCCTGATTTCTTTTTTGATACTAACTCTTCCCCTGATCCAAACCATGCTATACTATGGAATAGTGACATGTTGAACATAAATTATGACTTATGCCCAGGAATCTGTGGGGATGAGAGGTGGAGCTGCAGCTGTGCTTTGATGGGTGGATAGGATTTGAGAAGCAAGTTATCCTCAGGCACAGTAAACAAATTCTAGCTAGAGTGGAGTGCTGACATGGGAGTGGAGTTGGCAGGTGGGCTGGAGTGGGTACAGTGAGGCAGGCAATGGGCCAGACTGCCAAGATTGGATGTCATACTATAACTAATGAGGTGCTCTGGTAGGTATTTAAGCAGAGAAGGTAAGGCATAATGAAAATGATATTTCAGGAATCTTACTCTGGCAGAAATGATCAGAGACCAAAAGAACAATAAAGAGGCAGATGAGGTTGTTTAAATGTAATGTCCTGTTCCAGAGAGCCTGGAACCAGACAAAGACAGTGAGGAGAGGCCCAGAGTCAAGAAAAAATTGTGAAGGAATGTGACCCTCACAAGGCCTTTTGTGTCCAAAAGATAAAAAAACAAGCCAAACAAACAGATAATTTCCTTTCTCTCATTACATACCACATGCGTTTAAATGATGTTTACATTTTAAACTTTTCCCTTTATTACGGAGAAAATCTATCTTTCATAAGCATAACACTATTAAAGATGTAGCATAAAAAAAGTATATAAATTATTAGAAGAAGAAGAAGAATGTAATCCAGAAAGAGTCTAGTTATCATGAGAACAGAGCCCTAGAACTAGGGCTGAGCCATAAACAAACATGGGTAACTGAAATGGAAGATAGGGTCAAATGGCATTTCCTGCACAGCCCCTCAACTACCAATGCAAGTATTTTATTATCAGAATACACACAAAAAGCAAATATCAGCTGTCACATATTTCCATTTTATACTGGAGATGACAGTGGGGACATGAAGACTAGAAAGCCCAGATCAGGACTGGAAATGGATGGTTTTCTGTCCCTGGAGTATGAGACACAGAGTGCTTGTTCAAAGTTTTTACTGTCAAAAGAACCCTTACATTCCACCGCATCTAATTCCTCCTTAGCACTTAGGTATTTGATTTGTATTAGAGGATGTGTCATTTGTCAGACCATCCCTAGGTTGTTTTGTCTTTTCACAGAGGTTATACATTTCTTAGTAGCAGTATGTTCCCCTCCTCTTGGGGTTTTTACATCTCCACAGTCAATTAACAAAGTATCCCCACCCTCTTTAAATTTATGTATTTATTCATTCATTCATTCCATTAGCATTTAGTGAGTAAATATGTGGAAATGGAAGGGGAGTGAGGTGGATAAGAAAAAGACATGTCATTACTTTCAAAGAGATTATAGTCCAAGAGAGGAGATATGACGTGTCTAGAAGGCAGTAGAAGGCAGATTATTCTAAATAGGGATCCAAAGGAGAATTATAACTCAGCAATATTTTGTGGAAGAGGTGGCACTCAATCTGGACCTTAAGCCAAGTTTTGAAAAAAAAGTGGCAATGCATGCAGAAATAAATGTATAAGCACAGGCATGAGGGCAGAAAAAGGCAACGCATTCAGCAAACAGTGAGTAGACCAGTCTACCTAGATCACAAAGTTCAGGTAGGGGACCAATAAGAGATAATGCTGGGAAGGTTATTTAGGGCCCAATTATAAGTGACCTTGAGAAACAACTAGGGCTGTGGCGAGTCTCCAAGCACTAATGTGATCAGAGGTCTCCTAAGGTCAATCTGGGAGATATGGCAGACTGAGAAGGAAAATTTTCCAAAATAGGGAGGAAATTAAGTGCTGTTACAATCATCCAGGCTGAGCGAGCTCCCAGAACACAGGCAATTGGGGGAAGAAGAGCAAATGGGTGAAAGCATAGAAAATCACAGCTTGAGCTGGGCATGGTGGCTCACGCCTGTAATCCCAGCACTTTGGGAGGCCGACGTGGGAGGATTACCTGAGGTCAGGAGTTCAAGACCAGCCTGGCCAATATGGTAAAACCCTGTCTCTACTAAAAATACAAAAATTAGCTAGCTGTGGTGGCAGGTGCCTGTAATTCAAGCTACTAGGGAGGCTGAGGCAGAATTGCTTAAACCTGGAAGGTGGAGGTTGCAGTGAGCTGAGATTGTGCCACGGCACTCCAGCCTAGGCAAGAGAGTAATACTCTTGTCAGAAAGAAAAGAAGAGAAAAGAAAAGAAAAGAAAAGAAAGAAAGGAGGAAAGGAGAAAAAGAAGAAAGGAAGAAAGAAAGAGAGAGGGAGAAAGAAAGAAAGAAAGAAAGAAAGAAAGAAAGAAAGAAAGAAAGGAAGGAAGGAAGGAAAGAAGGAAGGGAGAAAGGAAGAGAGAGAGAGAAAAAGGGAGAGAGAAAGAAAGCAAGGGAGGAAGAAAAAAGAAAGGAAGGAAGAAAAGAAGGAAGGAAGGGAGAAAGGAAGAGAGAGAGAAAGAGAGAAAGAAAGAAAGAAGGAAAGAAAGGAGAAAAGGAAGGAAGGAAAGAGAAAGAAAGGAAGGAAGGAGGGAGGGAGGAAAGAAGGAAAGAAAGGAGGAAAGGAAGGAAGGAAGGAAGGACAGAAAGAAAGAAGGAAGAAAGAAAGAAAGAAGGAAAGAAAGAAAGAAAGAAAAAAAGAAAGAAAGAAAGAAAGAGAAACAAAGAAAGATAGGTAGATAGATAGATAGATAGATAGATAGATAGATAGATTACAGCTGGGTGTTGAGAGTGAGCATGAGTCTGGTCCTTAAAGGGACACCCAGACTACACCAGGAGTTTATTAACTGTCATCTTGCAGCCCCTCTGCAAATCTTGTAAACAGGGATAAACCCAATCTTGCTGATAACTCCCCATAACATGTGAGCTCTCTAAGCCTAGGGGCTATTGGTTCTCTCACGATCTGCTCCCAACTTCTGCCTCCAGATCATTGCTGGAAGGGCAGGTCAGCTCCCAACACATACCACTACCACCACAGTTACCACACTGACACCACCACATTCCTTTATCTTATTATATACTACATGTGTTTGAATGATTTTTACACTTTGATCTCCCCCATTGAATCTGTAAGCTCTCTGGGGTGAGGACGGTATCCTCAGGACTTAACACATCCCATCATTCTCTTGCTTCTTTCTCCATCTACCCCAACACCTTGGTGGCATCGTCCATCCACTGACCCATGCACTCACTAAATATCTACTAAGGACTTCTAGGTGGCCAAGGCAATCTGGTTACCAAGAGCAACATCTCTTGTCCTCATGAACCTTACCTTTACTGCCCCAAAATTTCTTCCTTTTACCATGTCATTGTTGCTAAGTCTAATTTTACCTTCCTCATTTATGCCACTTTTTCTCATTTTTTCTTCTCATTGGTCTTTTCTTATTCAATAACTCTTGCTGCCTTACCTAGAAAACTAATGTGACTAAATCTGGCCATCGTTTACTTAATTTTTGTGAGATTTGTCATTAAAGTCTCACTATTGGGAATGCATTCAAAATCCCATGTATCAGTGAGTATTATAATGTTATGATAGTAAACATCAGTAAAATATTATACCTAAGATAGACACCCATTTAAGTAAACTAATGTAATGGTATACAATTCTGTATCTGATTCCATGTACCTACTTTATCTACCATAAATATCTATTTTATACTGTTGTGCTCCAAAGCAAGGTGAAGGCCAAAGTAGTTCTCTACAATGGCTTAGATAAACTGCATTGGAAACAACCACTTTTGCCTAACCCTACTTTTGTTTCTCTTCCATCTCTTCACCGTTCTATACACTATGTCTTCTAAAATGTTCCCTTTCTCTGTGCTCCTTTACCACGCATATTCGCTCAGCAAGATTGTGTGTCCTTTATAGCAGACTTCACTAATTTTAAATAAGGCACCCTGGTTCCTCCTGAGATCCATGTGCTGGGTAAGGATAGAAAAACAGGATAGTGACAAATACATTTAGAGGTATAAGAAAGTTAATTAATGGGGGAATAGTGTGACCAGAATGTGATTTCATAAAGCAATTATGAAGAAACCTGGTTTGTGAACAGGGATGGACGGGCAGAAGCCAATAGTTCCTAGACACCACTGTCTGCCCCTTGCCTCAATCATATGCCAAGAGAATAAAAGGGCAGAAATTGTGCCCTTGAGACCCTATGACCAAAGGCATCTTATAATTCCTCTCTAACAGGTTAGCTTTGCCTCCCCGACTAGACCCTAGTCTCTTAAGAATTCACCTGCATTACTTTATTGTACATCATAGTATTTAACTAAATGCAAAAGTTAGTAAAAACCAAACTACAGAGTCCTCACTCCACTGAGTAAAATGTTTTCTAAAATAATAATCTGAGATTCATTTAAGAAAACCATCTAAAAAGACTATAAAGGCCTACTCTAATAATCTTCTAAAAGTTCAACAGGAGAGGAAGAGTAACCTCAAATTTATACATGGCCAGGAAATACAAATAAACCTATCTAGAAAGTCTTATACTGAAAATGCATTAAAATTTTTTTGTTGTTAATGGTCAAGGGTTAGATGTTTTGGTGTTTCATATAAAACATGAAATGAAGGAATATCTATACCAATAGTGACTAAAGTGCTATGTATAAAGGGTTAACTATGCTTAAGAAATTATTGATCCTTCTGATCTCTGTGATTTAAAAAGTAAGTCTCTCAGCACAGTGGTCACTGGTATATTTTTGAGGCCAGAGAAAACCTTTGCAAAAGAAGAGTTTCTACCCTCTCCAAAAGGAAGCCAGATTGCTGGCAATGAAAATTAAGAGGGTTCTGTGGGATTATTTAAGGTAACAGATGTGGAATAAAATCTGCAAGTGTTACAGTGTATGTGTGGCAAGTGATTAAATACTTTCAGATTTCAGAAGCATACAGTCTTCTGTATGCACTATTATTACTGAATTATATAGTGTATTGGTTATTACTGACTAGGGAAAAGGCAAGGGGAGGGCAGGATGATACAATAAAACAGGATGGCACGCACTGTCTGTAATAAATGTAACTATAAACATGCCAGTGAGAAGTTTAAAAGGGAACTCTGGAATAAGGAGGCAATTTATTCATGATTGACATGACTAAACCATGGCAAGCTAACATCCAACTGATGTTAATGTGGCTGTAACTAGTTTCATTAAAATAGACAGAAAATACTGTAGGAATTTCTAGCAGATAAAGTCTTTGAAATAAATTCTATAAACTCAGTATTTCTAATTCAACAGAACTATGAAAAATACGTTGCTATTTTCATAAGCATAACAAACCTCATAACAATAAAATATAATTGTCATAATGGTAAGATTGCCACCATACAGCAGCACAGTAGCTATGGGCAGAATCTTTTGAAATTAGCTATAATATTTTTTACAATTCTTCTAAAACCATTCAAAACAATTTTATTTTGACCTCTCCTGTCCCAAGAGTTACAAAGGTAATTGAGTCATTCATTAAGTTACCATAATATAATCAAGTCTAAAATCATTCCTAAGGGCATCTTATACTAGAAAGGGACCTAAAGTTTCATAGACTAATGCAGACAAACTGAATGGTGGTTGACAGTGCAGGAGGACCGTCATCTTCGGACAAACAGCACCACTATAAGTTCCAGCTCCCTTTCTAGCCTCATGCATTTCAAGGAAATCACTTCTCTTCTAATACAAGCAGACAGAGCAGACAATAAAACACAGATAAGACAACTTTGGGGTAACTGCCAAACTTCACTCATACAATGGGCCCCAGTAAACAGTGGGCCTTAATAAGCACATTCCTTTCCCTTCAGGTGTACTAAGATAGGGAAGCTCAAAGCAGACGAGGGGGCATGCCTGCAGCTGCAGGAAGATGTATGGGAACAGACATACAACTCCCCCTCTCAGATAAGCACAACAAAGAGACACAGAGGCAGTCTAAACCTCTAATAAACTCTCCCACCCTGAATCCTTAAAAACTCTTTGTAAGAGAGTGTGGCTCTGACCTAACTCAGCCAGAAGTCCTTCTCAGGTTCATTTTCTAAAATAAACCTGTCCTTGTTGACTGGCAAGCCACTCTTCATGTTTCTCTCTTCTTTGTTTAATTCTTACAGTGGTAGCAAATTACAATTTGTGCATGTCTTGAATGTTCATATAAGGATGCCTAAATAATTCCAAAAAGCAGTGTTATTGTCAGCCATTTGTTAGGTATCTGTTAGAAATTTCTAGATATGCCTAATACATATTAGTCAGAGCAAAAACCCTAATGAATAATAGTGACAGAATTACTAAATCACCATTTACGTAAGTAGCTAAAGAGGCACAAGACATTACCCTACGGCACAAGTCCAATTTTACTTTTGCTCTGCAAACTGCCTCTTGAAAATTTTTATGAGAATTTGCATGCCAAAAATATGTAAATAACAAAAAAGACCATCATCTTATCTTTGAAAAATGAACAGAAATATTTAAAACTAAATACAATTAAAACCTTTATCATTTAGTCACTAAAAAATAATTTATTTTGCAGCTATTAACACAAAAAGGAGTATCCAATTTGTGTGTCAGTAACTACTAAAAGTAGGTTTTAAAAGTATAATTTCCAAATATATCCATAATGATCAAAATATATTTATGACAAGAAAAGATACAAGCAACCAAGGATAAAACATTTTATCCATTCTTCCTCTACAGTGCCTTTTATTTCCAGAGAGTACTTCAGTTTAGATCTTCATAGACTCAAACTAGACCATTAAAATGAGTCCCCTAAATAGTTTTCCTTGCTTCGATCACATTAATCCTCTCATTTCCTGTTCAAAACCTTTACTAGTTCTCAAAAAAAACAAACTCTAAACTCTTTGGCCTAGCATATAGTTGATACCAATCTATGTTTCCAAACACATCACTTCTTTGCTCTCATTAAAAGATATCAACCCTCCTCCACTCCACCCCCAGACCCAATCATATTAACAATTTATTACTGCATTTCCTCATAATCTTAGGCTTTCTGAAGTCCCCTCTCCTTCCCCTATGCCCATATACCTGAGTTCTACCCTCGGCACCAGGTCTCCCACAGCACCTTCCTCAGCCAGGCCAGAGTCCATATTGCTTACCCCACCTGCAATGTCCTCTGTATACACCCTCTCTTAGCTGCTACTTATTCTAGTATAATTTATGACTTCATTGGTACTGCAAAACTTAAGGGCATTTCTTATACCACATTTTTTGTAGTCTAACACTTTTTATCCAACCCCTAACTCCTAACTATCATGATGGCCAGAGAACTATCTTTTTAATGCAGGTATTCAGCTAGCATCTGTTAAGTCAAAGACATATAATAGCAATGATGCATGAAAATTAAAAGTGAATTATTTCTTAACAATATACAAACAATTTGGACCAAATAAGATTTTTGAGAAGCTAATTTTTAAAAAATTCTGATAATTTAGAATCCAAGATGGAGGACTTCTAAGTTGCTTTCCTCCAACAGAAATGGTGATGAGTTTGCCCTGGACATCATGCTTTTCCAGTGTGCCCTAGAGGAAACTCTCAGCCTATGACAATTCATTGTAAATGCCTGTTCACTTGTCTGTCTATACCAGCAAGGATAGCATGTTCCATTTCTGCTCTCTAAGTTATCAGCAACCCATGCAGTAAGAACTCAGTCAGTGATTGATTTAGCACCATGATTATCCAAACACAATTAAAGAATAACCTTAACAAGGCACATAAATGTTAAGTAAGGTTAATTTATGATGTGCAATTTCAAATGAAATATACAGTTGAAATTCTAAGGATTAATTTATATAAGTATTAACCACAATAACAAATATACAAACTTCAAGATAAATCCTATGTGAACATATGTGTGTGCATGTGCATTTTTATACATCATAGAACTCTTCTAGAAGAAAGAACAATTTTGGAGAGAAAAAATGAGGAATGGGCACTTTAGGAGGCCAAGGTGGGAGGATCACTCGAAGCCAGAAGTTTGAGACTAGTCTGGGCAATGAAGTGAGACGTCCATGTCTACAAAAACTAAAAAATAATTTAAAAATTAGTGGGCATGTTGCTGTTTGCCTATAGTACCAGCTGCTTAGAGAGCTGATACAACAGGGGAGTATTGCTTGAGCCTAGGAGTTCTAGGTTGCAGTGAGCTAGGATCTTGCCACTGCACTCCAGCCTGGGTAACAGACTGAGACCCTGTCTCTAAAAATAAATAAATACATAAAATTAAAAATTAAAAAAGAAAATTTTCTACTTTCTACTCATCTATATTCCTTTTCTTTAAACCACAGGACATGTATAACTTTCAAATTAACTCCTCTCTACCAATTCTCACCACATAGAAGGGGTAGTCTAATGGTAGTTAGAACATTTAGTCTACTGTTAGAGGGAACAAATAGAAATGTTAGATGTTAAGACCTGAGCATGAAAGAAAACATAGACTAGACAGTGAGGTTTTGAAGGTCCAATAGGAAGATTTTATGTACATGGCTTAATTTCTATATAACACTGGGCAAACTCCTTCTACTTAGTACTTTCTAATTTAAATTCTTCTTTCATCTATGTGTCCAACACATCTACATATTAAAGGAGAGAACTATCCAAAGGCATAATCCATCCTTCCAAGTAGTAAAAAGAAACCATAAAATGCTCTTCTCAAGGTACAAGACAGCAATAAGAAAAGCTTCTCATTAGACGTTCCGTAAAAAGAAGCAGCTCCTGGCTGGGCATGGTGGCTCATGCCTGTAATCCCAGCACTTTGGGAGGCCGAAGCAGGTGGATCACCTGAGGTTGGAAGTTCAAGACCAGTCTGGCCAGGATGGTGAAACCCTGTCTCTACTAAAAAATTAGCCAGGCGTGGTGGCAGGAGCCTATAATCCCAGCTACTGGGGAAGCTGAGTCAGGAGAATCATTTGAACCCAGGAGGCAGAAGTTGCAGTGAGCCGAGATTGCACCATTGCACTTCAGCCTGAGCAACAGAGCAAGACTCTATCGAAGAAGAAGAAGATGGAGGAGGAGGAAGAGAAGGAGGAAGAAGAAAAAGAGGAGAAGGAGGAGGAAGTTCCTTCGCTGCAGTGACTTTAACTAAAATATATACTCTGTAAGTAAACTGCTCAGTCCTTATAATAGAAGTTATACACTGAAAAACATCTGGGCATTACACATCTACTCTCCTTTCTTTTGCCAGAGTAAAGAAATCTGATCTTCTGTGGAAGATTTCAAACCATGTGACGTAAGTCTCTTAGAGGGAGAGACCACATTGATCTCATCTTCACACACCAAGCCACTAAAATAATCTAGCAAATAGTAGCTTCTTAGTGACCACTGGTTCAGTGAACAACATTTTCTCACATAGTATACACTTATAGATATCAACAGAATAACATATGTCTGACAAATAAGGAAACAATAATTTCTATACTCACTGGATTGTCATTTTTACTTATAAAATATACTTTAAAATAAATGATAAAGACCACCTTGAGGAATAAGTGACTCGGAAACTAGTTTGTTTTTGTTTTTGTTTTGTTGAGACAGAGTCTCACTGTCGCCCAGCCTGGGGTGCAATGGCGTGATCTCAGCTCACTACAACCTCTGCCTCCCGATTTCAAGCCATTTTCCAGTCTCAGCCTCCTGAGTAGCTGGGATGACAGGCACACACCACCACATCTGGCTAATTTTTATATTTTTAGTAGAGATAGGGTTTCACCAGTTGGCCAGGCTGGTCTTGCTCCTGACCTCAAGTGATCCCCCCACCTCAACCTCCCAAAGTGCTGGGGTTGCAGGCATAAGCCACCATGCCCAGTCTCCAGTTTGGTTTTATGCTAGCCCAGGAAGCATCTCCTGAGCTACTCTAGTGAACTGCAGGAGGTTTGACATGATGCTTTTGAAAGAGAAGGATGAAGATGAGGAGGCCACAGGATATTGGGAGTGGATAATTCTCAGTCCTATCCTACTTCCCTCAGGCCAGGAAAGCTGTGTACACACTTTAACATACTCTAGTTTCTATGTCTGTGACTGAACAGAAAAATTTTTTTTTCTTCCAAGAACCAGGAATCCTATTTGTACCTTGCAATATTTCTGGAATACTTCTTGGGCCTAATCTTGTGTCCACCTTGCAAATATGAGAAGAATTTGCTTTTCCTATCATTCCTGCCATCTGGAAGACCCTCTCTATTTCATTCCTTCTAGTAAATAGCTAGTCTGTGTTCAAATTGCATGGAGACATGCATCCCTGATCCTTTGCCTCCTCCTCTTAATTTTCTTCTTCTTTAGTTCCTGTCCCAAGATTAGTTTTTCTACATCAAGCTCTTGTTCCCTGTCTTTTGTTTTGTTGGTTACATACTTCTGGTCACTCACTGGGTGGGAGGGAAATTCAGGATCAATCTTCTCAAAATCACAAGATGTTACAGTTCTGACAGCAACCAGACTCTCATGACCTTTAATTAATGTGGTAAACCACAACATCATTTCAAATTTTTACTAGCAGTTATTTTAAAGCAAAAGGAGGCAGATAGTTTGGAGACCCTTGAAGATGTACAGAAGTTTTAGTTATTAAAACTAGATAATTCATTCCAAACAGTTTTAATACTTTCTCAACTTCAAGTTCAAACCATGTCTCCCAAAAAAGAAGGTTGCAAAACAGCAATGCACTTACCTGAGGGTATGGGGAAGTCCTGGATTTTGACTTTGAGCTAGCGAGCCGGGATTTGGCCCCCTTTCTGTTGTCAGTTATGGTGGGGGTGGAGCTGCTGGCATAGGAGAAGGCTGGTTTGGAGGCTGAGATCTGATCCAGGGAGAGCTGCAGCCCTTTGTATTCTGTGTCTCTGCAGGGTAGGAGGACAAAGCCCTTAATCAGCCACCATAGGAAATGGATTCATGCATACTCTCATCAGGAATGATAGTAATCCATATTTGAAAAGAAGGCAAGCAAAAGTTAGCCATATAACTAGCTTCCACAAACACCTGGATTATTCTAGCATGGTCTAACATTTAACTAGTGTGCTGGTAACAATGTATTTTTTTGTTATTTTTATTAAGTGGAAAATAAACACGTAATTTAAAATCTCTGAACTTCTGCGAGCTCTTTGATGAGATATGAATTAAAAAACCTACTCACTCATCCGGGTGCAATGGCTCACACCTGTAATCCCAGCACTTTGGGAGGCCGAGGCAAGTGGATCACAAGGTCAAGAGATCGAGACCATCCTCGCCAACATGGTAAAACCATGTCTCTAGTAAAAATACAAAAATTAGCTGGGTGTGGTGGCATGCGCCTGTAGTCCCAGCTACTCATGAGGCTGAGGCAGTAGAATCACTTGAACCCAGAAGGCAGAGGTTGCAGATTGCGCCAATGCACTCTAGCCTGGCAACAGAATGAGACTCTACCCCCCGGCCCCCCCCCCAAAAAAAAACTACAACAAGTTTCTTATGTGGGGTGGTCATCTGATGCTACTAGATTGTTGGTAGCATGTCTACCAACAATATAAGAAGAATGTCTACTATCAGCTGTTCTAAGATTCATCATTCTGGTAAACAGTGAAACATTTTTAAAGCTAGCTAACTAGTTTAACCGGAATTATAAATAGTTAAAAATTCCTCTCAACAGATTAATTTAGTTACTTTAGGTACGTTTTACCACCATTCCTTCCATTTCTTCCTTCATTCAATAACTATTTACTGAGTTCCTAATATACACCAGACTTTGTGCTACATGGGGATGTAAGAATAAATAAGACAACCATAAATCCTGCCCTTGTATGGATTATAATATATTGGAGAGAATAAACAGTAAACAAATAAACATGCATAATAACTGCAGACTGTGGTATGAAGCTTATCTTAGGAAACTCATCACAAAAGTATAACTTGAGATATCTAGGGGCTAAAGATGACAGCCTTGACCTGCGCACAGATACACCTCTGCTGGCTTCCAGACAGCAGTGAATCTCATTGGACTCCTCAGTTTTCATAAGAGGATATCAACTCTTTCCACTGGCAGCCAAAATAAAATGTTTTAGAGAGTCTTCTTTATGAAGACTCATGGGAGAATTTTCTCTCAGGTTCCAGAGCTAGCTGGGCTGTCCCTGGGTAACTGATTTATTTGGATCTCATGAACACCGTGAATCATATAACTCCTCACATTTCCCTCTTTGTACTAAAAGTCAAAAGTCTCCAAGCTTTGAGTCCGATTTGTAATCACTGCTAGCAAGTGTACAAAGTCCTCATGGCAGGCATTTTGTGCAACAACTCCACTGGCTTTTTCTTATGTTTCATTTTCTCTAATTCTCTAATGGGTCTGCCTTTTAATTTTTTTACATGCATTTTTAATAGTCTTTGGATTTTTTTTTTTTTTAAGACAGAGTCTCATTCTATCACCCAGGCTGGAGTGCAGTGGTACAATCTCAGTTCACCACAACCTCCACATCTTGGGTTTAAGCAATTCTCTTGCCTCAGCCTCCTGAGTAGCTGGGATTACAAGCACCCACCACAATGCCTGGCTAAGTTTTGTATTTTTAGTAGAGACAGAGTTTTGCCATGTTGGCCAGACTGGTCTTGAACTCTTGACCTCAGGTTTGATCCACCCACCTTGGCCTCCCAAAGAGCTGGAATTACAGGCGTTGGCCACTGCGCCTGGCCTAAAACCTGATAAATTAGTAAAATTATATATGTAAAAGTGACTGGTACATTCTATGGATCAGCAAATATCCATTTATCTTTTTTCTTTGTCCCTATTGGTTCTTCTATAGCAAGATCAGGCAAAAGCAAAAGTATAATTCAGTACTTGCAAATAGCTAATGAGTAGATTTTAAGCATTTTTACCACACGAAAACACACACACGTAATGGTAAGTATGTGAGGTAATGCACATGTTAAATGCTTGATTTAGATTTTCCACAATGTATACATACATTAAAACATCATGTTGTACATCACAGATACACATTTTTTACTTGTCGATTTAAAATGGGTAAAATATAATTCAGACAAGGAGTCTCTCGAGTGAGAATAGAAACCAGCCAAAACAGCTCTAACAATATCACTGCCACAAAACACAGGGCAGTGAGAATAGATCTGCACATTACAATGGCTTTCTATCAAATAATCCATCCACTCAACACAAGCTTTCTTTAAAAAATAAAATAAAGAAGGAAAAGAAAAAATGGTTCTTCTATGTGAGCAGTAAAAATTTAGAAAGTGAATCTGCAATTTGTCTTTCAGGCTTGAGAAGTCTGATCCCATTACTTGTCTGCTTTATAGCTCTAATCAACTCCTTCTAAGGACAATATAGGCTCTGAGCATTCTGTCAGATATGCAATATCCTTCAAAATGTGGCTTCCATTTATTTTTCCGACAATATTTCAAAATTTTCCTTATCTACCTCCTCCTGCTTCATCCAAACAGTTGTCCCGAATTGACTTCAAACTCTCTTGGTTCTTCTCCACCTGTAAAACTCCTATTAATTCCCACTTGCCTCTATGAAGCCCTTCCTGACTGCTAAAGCTATTCATTCATTCAATTCGTATTTGCTGAGTGCCTCTTCTGTGTGGCGCCTGTTCTGGGGACCAGGGAGACATCAATGAGCACAAGGACCAAGTTCCGACCCTTCATGGAGAAGGTATCAGGGCCAGTTCCTGAGTATTGTGGCGAAGGAATCAAGAACTGTCCTTTTCCACCTCTAACCTTATTTTTCAAGCAATTATATCTTGTCTTTCTCCGTTGATTCTAAGTTCCTAGAGGACAAGAGTTAAGAGATATTTTATTATATCCCAATGGCCATTTACACAGTATTTCACATAGATGGAAGAGGAAGAAAATAACAGGGATGAAATTAAGAAAGATTGTTTTCCCCAGGGACCACTAATAACTTGCAACCCAATATCCTTTCTGTATGAGAAAAGACTCAGATGGGCTGTGAGTTCTCTGAACTACCGGCCATTAGATATCAGTAAGCCAAGTTAACTGGACTCTAACAGGAGAGCCTCCACCCTTGGGCATTTTCTGTGTCAAATGCACTTCCATTCATTGGACAATCGTCCAGGAGACATTTAGTTCCCGCTTGACAGGATCTAGACATACGGTAAGAATTGTGCACCCATGAAAGTTTGGCCAAATAACTTTGTAAACCCGTTTCTAATGCTGCATCTCAGCCCAGCGGTTTTATGGCTATAAGCAGGGAATAAGCAATGATTTATTTTTCTCTTGCACACTTTCAGACCCCTCAAGATATGCATCTCACTGTTGAAAAAGTCTTCCCAAAACTTTTGCATGGCTTCTAAAAACAGAAATACTTCAAATTAAATAGGTTTAAATAACATTTAAAACCAAGACATGGTTTAAAATTTCACATATTCATATGAAAACTCTTAAAAAAATAGGAAGAGTTATACAGATACTCTTGATAAATTAATACAAATATTAACTCTTTGGTACACATCAAAAATACAAAAATAATCCACCAAAATTTAATGGAAGACTATGATGGCAGGTTGATCAGTGATTTAAGCTAATCTCTGCCTCTTTCTATGTATAAGCCTCAATTTCCTTTTGTAAGTCATATGGATTTGGTGAATTTTTTTATTTTCTTTTGTTTTGTCTGAAACAGGGTCTTACTCTCTCACCCAGGCTGGAGTGCAGTCTCAGCTCACTGCAGCTTTGACTTCCTTAGCTCAAGTGATCCTCCCACCTCAGCCTCCCAAGTAGCTGGGACCATAGGCATGTACCACCATGCTCAACTGATATATTTTTTTTTGTAGTAGAAACGAGATCTCACTACATTGCCCAGGTTGGTCTCATACTCCCAGGCTCAAGTGATCCTCCTGCCTTGGCCTCCCAAAGTACTGGGATTACTGGGGTAAGCCACCATGATTGGCCTTGGATTTGGTGAAGTTTAGCTAAAATATTATACGGAAAACTCATAGCACAGTGCCTAGCACATAGCAAATGCTCAATAAATGGTATTAAATCTTACCTTCCAAACTGTGTGACAATTTTTGGCACCTGCTTTCCCCAGAACAATAGTTTCACTTTGGTAGTGATTATAGTACATTTCATTATAAAAACCTTATGCTGGCTTGGCGTGGTGGCTCATGCCTGTAATCCCAGCACTTTGAGTGGCTGAGACAGGCATATCATGGGGTCAAGAGATTGAAACCATCCTGGTCAACATGGTGAAACCCCGTCTCTACTAAAAATACAAAAATTAGCTGTGTGTGGCAGTGCCCACCTGTAGTCCCAACAACTTGGGAGGCTGAGGCAGATTAATTGCTTGAGCCTGGGAGGTGGAGTTTGCAGTGAGCCGAGATGGTGCCACTGCACTCCAGTCTGGGTGGCAGAGCAAGATTCCGTCAGCGGACGGCGGGGGGACCTTATGCTGTATTTCTTTCTTCTATCCCTGATACGGTTTGGCCATGTCCCCACCCAAATCTCAACTTGAATTTCATCTCCCAGAATTCCCACATGTTGTGGAAGGGACCCAGGGGGAGGTAATTGAATCATAGGGGCCAGTCTTTCCTGTGCTATTTTTGTGATAGTGAATAAGTCTCATGAGATCTGATGGGTTTATCAGGGGTTTCCGTTTTTGCTTCTCCCTCATTTTCTCTTGCAACTGTCATGTAAGAAGTGCCTTTCACCTCCTACATGATTCTGAAGCCTCCCCACCCATGTGGAAATATAAGTCCAACTAACCTCTTTTTTTCCCCAGTTTTGGGCATGTCTTTATCAGCAGTGTGAAAACAGACTAATACAATCCCAAACTCATTTCAATTTGCTCTGTTACTTTTTAGCCTCTAAAATCTATCGCAGTATAGCCATAATACTTTTTAAGGTAAGTTCTTTATTGCTAAGTCAGCAAATGGGGACCTCATGGCAACACAGTCACTCAGAGGAATTTGGCCTTCCTGCTTCTCTGTTCAAAACTCCAACAGCTCAAAAGATGTGCTGGGGTGGAAAACACAATAAAAAATACCCACTTAAAGCCATTTCAAGTACGGTTGATGTGCTGCCAAGAGCAGCTCTGAATGGCAGATTCACTAAGAACAAAGCATTTGTTTTACTTTTAGAATTCTATTAAATCGAGCGTTTCATTTGTATAGCTTAAAGGGCTAGATGCTGATGGGAATCACATTATGAATTCCATTTTCTTCCTCCTAACCCAGACACAAATTGTCTGGTCCTACCCTCTTCCTTCCATTTGGTGAGGCACTTTCTGACATTGCACATGTCATCAAAGTCACGTGCATGCTCGGTAGAATCATTTATTTAATGCTTCTTCAGGGAGTGGAACAAAATAAAATACTCAGCTGCACAGAACTTAGACTCTTAAATTCGTGTGGTAAGATATTTGACTTAGCCAATTTTTATAAATAAAGGACACACTGCTCTTCTTCTAAAGTTTTCTTGAAAAGTGCCACACAGATCCTGTTTGGGGCTCCATAATGTAACTTTCTCAAGGCATGAGGTTATCTCAGATATGATTGGCATATGGAAAAGAACTATGGCACATGCCATGTGACATATTCCTCAAAACGCTACTGGGGAAAATTTACATTTATTTCTCCCTTCAATGATTTGTAGAGAGCTGCAGATATTTTCAGGTGCCTCAGCTCTGAAAGCAGTCGGAAATGGGAAATTTGCAATCACTAGGACTTGCAGCTTGTCAATCTCACCCATATTTGCACAGACCAAAGTAATCCTCTTATTCCATTATGGGCAGTCAGAAATCATTCAATTTGCAGAATTAACCATCTGAGTCTACTTTAAACTTTATAATAGTCATGTACATATTTGAAATAACTCAAATTCCAATAGAGAAAATGGGGCCATTTTTGTATCATTGGGCTTCCTCAGCCTTCCCTTAACCGCGACCACTCATGAGGCAAATGCCAACATCCCATATGGGAAGCTCAGCATGATACCCTTGCAAAGCCAATAGAAGGTGTCTTCGCCACGGAAAGGCATTGTCAGCTTTAGAGAAATGCATTAACATTATTTCTATCGTTTCAACTGGGAGAATGGCTTCCATAATACCAACAGCCAAACTAATTTACAAAGAAATCTGGAACTATTTACAATTTCAAGTGAGTTGGAATGAGTGTACAGAGAAAGCAATCAGCAGTATTTTATCAGTTCTTGTTGATTCAAGATTATTTGCAAGAACTTTTCTCTTCCACCCCACCATATTCCACTTTCATTTTAGACAACTTTATTTTTGCTTCTGTCATGTCAGTTTGGAGTCTGCTGGCCATTCTGGAGCTTCTTTGCTGGCTTTATGTCATGCAGCAATTCTCAAAAGAGGTTGCCAGATTTCCCGATTGAGCTATTTTTTTTTAAACAGCTGAAGGTGATCAAATTACCAAAGAAAATGTGGAAACAAAGACATACAATTGATTTGGCTCTAAAGGCACTGATTGAAATAAGCAGAGGATTGCATTAAACCGTGATCGGATTAGGTGGGAATGACTGTGCCTTACACTAAACTTTTTAATTGGATTCTAGAGTCACTGTTACAGGAAGTGCATGACCTTCTTTATATTCTGGCAGAGTTACTGCCTGGTCACTGGGTAAACCACCGCAGCAGAGAGATCTACTTTATGTTTTATTTTCAAGCTCCCATGGAGCCCAGCAGAGAAAGCTGATAAGGAGGAATACTTCAAAGGACTCAGACTAAGACAATCTGCTGGGAAATTAGGCTAAGGCACCCTTGGAAATATAGTAGTCTCATACTAATAAGTGGATTTATGTTTGCTCCTTGTAGTTTTCTCCATTTGATTTGGTGATTTTAATAGTTTTCCCAAAGTCTTTGGTTTTACATAAATATACATCGCCTCTGCCTAGAAACCATCTTTCTTCTCCATTTTGAAGGTTTCCTCCAACATGCTATGGAGTAGATGGTATCACAAGGGTAAGGAATGGTTTAGACACAAAATTTGCTATCACATTATAATTTCAAGAAGGCAAAACATGAGTGTAATCAACAGGCAAACAATAACAACCAAAAAATAGGACCAAAAAAATTGTGAAATGTTGATAAGATGTGGTAAATTCAACCAACCTCCTAACAGAGATTGTGTAATAGCTTCAGACCAACCAATGAAACAAGTGGAAATATGACTAAATCCAGACCTGCCATCACACTACATCTAAATACATTTCCTCACCCCTCCAGGCCACAGTGACTTCTCCCAGCTCCTTCCTCTGAGTTCCTTTACCATTCACTGCCTCAACCACTCATTTGGCATTTCTAATGTTCTGTCTTACTGTACGGCGGCTTCATATCTTGACAACCTCCTTCTTCATTCCTTCTCTTATAACAGCCTTTATTTACTCTCTAGATGGTGTCTCACATAGAACAGATGCTCACTTGCAAGTGATTAATAAAATAATTATCTTTGTAATAAACTTTTGCTCATCTCAAATCCAAATGACTAAAAATTCAAATACTGGCAAATATTTTCACATAAATGAGAAAGAGATATCTACTAACTGAGTTTATGTGAGAGATTCTTAAATTCTCAGATTATAATTAATAATGATCATTCTGAAGTTCTGTGAGATCTTAAATGGAAAAAAAGCAAATCATGTTTTAGTGTTACGCACATTAATAAAATGCACTTATTTTTATGAAATTATAATTCAGGCTCAGCATATTTGATACACAGGCAAACTGGGAATTTTAAATTAATTTCATCCTCAGCCATTTATTTGGACTATTACCATTGTATTGAAGGAGTTAGAAAGAATAGTGTTTTAGACTCCCAGAGAAATAACTTCTGCAAATCAATAATAAATACAATATCTGCAATAGAAAAATAAGCAAAAGATGTGAACAATGCACAAATTGCTGAGGAACAATTTTAAAGGTTTAACCTCATGAGTAAAATGAATTAAAGCAGCTATATGAATTAAAGTAGCTAACAGATGCCATTTTTGCTTTCAAATAGGCAAAATAATAATAATAATAATAATAATAATAATAATGACAATAAATCCAAATGAACATAAGGTGAAATAAATGGACATTCTTTTTTTTTTTTTTTTTTGAGGTGGCGTTTTGTTCTTTTTGCCCAGCCTGGAGTGCAGTGGCTCTATTTTGGCTCACCGCAACCACCGCCTCCTGGGTTTCAGTGATTCTTCTGCCTCAGGCTCCCAAGTAGCTGGGATTAGAGAAAGCATCATGACGCCAGGCTAATTTTGTATTTTTAGTAGAGATAGGGTTTCTCCATGTTGGTCAGGCTGGTCTCAAATTCCCGACCTCAGGTGATCCACCCACCTTGGCCCCTAAAGTGCTGAGATTACAGGCATGAGCCACCACGCCCAGTGACATTCCTATATACTGCTAGTAAGGGAGTAAGCTGGTAGTATTTATCAAAAGTTTTAAGAATGTTCATACCTTAAATTCAGTACACTAGTCCCCCCTTATCCAAGGGAGTACGTTCTAAGACCCCTAGTGGGTGCTTGAAATCGTGGATAGTAACAAACCATATGGTACTATGGTTTGGAACTATCCACGATTTCAGTATATATATGTATACTGTTTTTCCTATAAAAACATACCTATAATAAAGTTTAATTTTAAAATAGGGTATAATCAGAGATTAACAATAATGGCAATAAAATTAAAAAATTATAACTACATGCTGTAATAAAATGCATGTGAATGTGCTCTATTTTCCACTCTCTTAAAGTATCTGATTGTATTGCACTCAGTTATTGTCAGACTGCAGTTGACCTCATATTACTGAAACCACAGAAAGCAAAACTGTGGATAAGGAGGGACTATGGTAATTCTACCTCTAGGAATATATCTTATGATAATAATTAGAGATAAGTATCAATAATCTATAAACAGGGCTGGGTATGGTGGCTCATGCCTGTAATCCCAGCACTTTGGGAGACTGAGGTGGGTGGATCACTTGAGGTCAGGAGTTCGAGACCAACCTGGCCAACATGGTGAAACCCCATCTCTATTAAAATTCAAAAAATTAGCCCAGCATGGTGGCACATGCCTGTAATCCCAGCTACTTGGGAGACTGAGGCAGGAGAATTGCTTGAACCAGCAGGCAAAGATTGCAGTGAAATGAGATGGCACCACTGCACTCCAGCCTGGAGGACAGAATGAGACTCCATCTCAAAAAACAAAAACAAACAAATAAAACCCGACCATATACAAGGGTCTTTATCACAGTATAATCTCTTAAATTTAATTATAAATAATCAAATAATAAGAACCAACAAAAAAATACTAAATTATGATATATCCATGTGATAAAATAGTATGCAGTTATTAAATATTTTGACTCTAATGGCATAAAATATACCATAATAAAGTAAAAAATTATCTCTTTGACATGTACTGTATGTGTGTGTGTGTGTGTATATATATATATATATATATATATATATACTGAGAGATAATAAACTAGTTGATATTTGAAAATGGATTAAAGATGTCATTCATCTCTTTAAACATCTCTACATTATCTTAATTGTTTCTCTAGTATGTATGACTTTTATAATCCGAAAAATATTTCTTTTTAAAAAAATACTAACTGAGGCAAACTTCAGGTACTTTAATTTCATATTAAAACTTTTCTTTATATTTCCAGAATTTCTTATTTGGGCATATTAAATTACAAAAGAGAAAGCACTAGTAAATTTCTTTTCTTTAAGGTTCAGCTTCTCAGGTATACCATCTGTAATTTTAAAAGATCCATGTGCTTTCTCAGTGCATGTATATTTCACTTACTTTCTGATCTGTTTTCTACCCTTCCTACATTGCAGAATTATCTGTCTGTGAAGGCTTTCATGTGAGCTATATGACTTTCTGTTTCCTTCTTAGGAGAATATAATTTAAATTATTACCATAACTGAAAAAAAAAAGAAAGTCTTGTCATGTAGTTTCTTAAAACAACTTAGTTTCATGTGGCTTTTTAATAATACATTTGTCATTATTCAAATGAAGTAAACCATAATATGGGGGCCACATTTCTTGTTCTAAGGAACTTTATTATGCTCAGAAATTCATTCTGTATTTAACTATTAAAGTTTAAATATATGTGTGAATCCTTCAGGTTGAAGTTCCACATTCTATTGGTCCTGTATTTTTTCTGTCTCTTATTTTCTTGGGGACTGGAGGGGGGTGTTGGTCATTAAAAGTTAGATCTGAAAAAATTAAACACAAAATATGCTGCCTCTTTCAAATGAGGCATATATTTAAAATCGTCAGTCTCTTCTTCCATAATCTAAAACCCTAATTTTAGCCCACTTCTAGGAGAGAATCAAATATAAAGAAAAAGTAATATTAATATCATATTAATATCAATCACATTTGTATTACTTCTTTTATTTTAAAAAAACGGGAAATAAAATACACACATGTTATTCTGGCCCCTCTTTTTTTTTTCCATTTTTTCCCACCTCCCCACCTGCTGTGTCCATCCCCCTCACCAGACCCTTCACTGTCATTTATTAAGCTAATGTTTTCCAAGTGTATGTTCCCTTTAAAAGTCTTCCAATACCTAAGAAAGGTAAGTAATAGAGGATCTCATTTTTGAACACCTTATATTTGGTTGAGGTTCCATTATCACAGAAACAGCTTTCCTACCCAGTTCTTAGCAAAACTGGTTACTAAACTCTAAAATTATCCTCTGGTGGAGGGGGTGAAAGGAGCATACCTCCTGTTTTCAGCTCCACACAAACTGCAGGAACACACACAAAAAATCTGTAATCATAAAATAATTTTCCACAACACTGGGAGATTTAGACCTCATGCCCAAGGCTATAGAGTCCCCAAATTCCCCACAGGATATCATGTGGGGAGACCCCATAAGCCCTCACAGCACAGTTGGAAGCTCTGCCTTTTTCTGTGCAACACAAAGATACTGGCATTTCTGTAGACTATAGAAAAGTAGAACATCAGATTCTGAACTCCCCAGGAAATGACATGACAAAAATGATGGCATGATGCAATGCTTTCAAATGCACAAATCTTCATCTGTTTAACTTAAATATTTTTAAATATGTCCTATAACATTTATTCTTGATTAAACCTCTTCTAGATATTTAATCATTAATGGTTTCTTTACAGTTGCTGTGCAAACAATTCATTCATACCTATGACATATCAAATCTCATAGATATGTTCTTTAATTGGATTCATTTATTTCTAATCTCCTTAAAGCCCTTACTACTGTAATGCTTGGCTAAATATATATTAAACTCTATTATTTAAATGGCTAAAATAAATTTGAGGTATATTTTATGAATAAAAACCCACAATTCAACAAATGTCCTACCATTATTATTAGTATTGTTCTGTGCTTCAGTATTCAGACATTATTTTAAATTGCCTGGTAGATAAGCTGTATTTAAACAAAATAAGTTCTGAGTGGTGGCTAGAGACTTTGGATTTCCCACTAAAACACCAAAATTTTCATTGTCTCTATATTTGAAGTCAGGGAAATTGTATAATACAACACAGAACACATAGTTATCAATAGAGCCCATTACCAATGACAGAATAGGCAGCAGCAGCCTGTTTTTATGATTTATAGGGCTTGAGAAAGTTCCCTGGCCATGATGAAGCTGTCTCAATAGTGGTCTAATGGCTGATGCTTAAAATTAGTTTATTCATATTTTAATCTATTTGTCTTTAGGCTGATGGTCCAGAAAGAGATAATTGTAGGGCTGGAGGAGTGATGGCTCATTCATTGGCCAAAGTGGGAAGATCAACTGAGGCCAGAAGTTCAAGACAAGCCTGGACAACATAGCAAGACCCCATCTCTACAAAAAATAAAAAACAATTAGCCAGGCATAGTGGTGCATATCTGTACCTAGCTACATGAGAGGCTGAGGCAGGAGGATTGCTTGAGCATTTTGAGGCTGCAGTGAGCTGTTATCAGGCCACTGCACTTTAGCCTGGGTGACAGAGTAACACCCTGCCTCTAAAAAAGAGAGAGAGAGATAATAGTGTATGCCTTATTTAGTTTATCAGCTACTTTCCTGAAAGCAGTAGTTCTAAAACTTCACCACGCCTCAGAAGCACCTGAAGGGTGTGTTAACACACAGCTTGCTGGGATGTTTCCCTTAGAGTTCCTCATTTGTAAGTCTGGGCTTGAGCCCAACGATTTGCATTTTTAACAAGCTACTGGGTGGTGCCGATGCTGCAATCAGCGGCCATACTTTGAGAACTAAAGCAGTTGTTATCTGAGTTTTTTGTTTTTTTAATGCAAGGAATCAGGTGTAAGGGGACCACAGAGAAGATAAGAAACCACTGAAAAAGGGAGGGTTCCAAAGACAAAATTCAAGCTTCACACTTTCCCCAAGGCATACCTCATTGCTCATCTTTCACTGAACTACTCCCACCCCTACTCCCAACTGCTTGCTTCCTCTCAGCCTCCTTTTGAGTGCCTCTTATTTTTGCAAACCCCAAAACATTGCAGAGCTGCAGGGTTTAGTCTTCAGGATGCTTCTCTTCTCTATTAACACATACTCTCTGGTTATCTCATCTACTCTGCTGGCTTTAAATTCCATACACTGTTTACCCCTAATATCTAGCCCAGACCTCCCAACTCCACAGACCCACAGGTTCAACTGCTTACAAGACATTTCCACTCTGACGAATGACGGGCATCTCAAAGCAAACCATGTCCACACACAACCCTGATTGCTGCCTCTGCCCGCTAAACTGTTCCTTCCCACCATTTACCCAAGTCGCTCAGGCTAAAACATCTAGGTATTGTTCTTGACTCCTTTCATCTTCTCATATCCCACAGCCAATCTGTCTGCAAATCTCACTGAGCCTAACTTCAAAACATATGCCAAATCCGACCCTTCATCACTACCCCATCTTTCAAGTCATCATCTTCCCTCACTGAGGCAATTGCAATCATTTCTCAATGGTACTCTCTGTCTCCATCACCCCTGCTCCCGAAAGCCTATTCTCCAAACCAGTCAGAATGATCTTTTCATATAAATTAGATCATATCACACCTGTGTGCAGAATTCTCCAATGGTTTCCCAAAACCTTTAAGATCCAACATGATCTGGCCCTACCTATTCTTCTAGCATCATCTCCTTCCATTCTTCCCCTCCCTTACTCTGTGGCCACCACAATGACCTTCTCTGTTGCTCAACATGACAAGCTGACTTCCATCTCAGGGCCATTGCATTCACTTCCCTCTGTCGGGAATAGTTTCCCTGCAGGATTCCACGTGGCTGGCTCCCTTCCTTCATTCATGAGTCTTTAGAGAAACCTTTCTGACCATTCCCACCTCTTTGCCCTGCTTAATTTTTCTCCTATCACTTTCTGATATTATATGACATTTTAAAATTTCTTTAGAAGTACATTAAAATTTATACTCAAATTCGCCAGATGTGGTGGCACATGCCTGCTGTCCCAGCTTCTCCAGAGGCTGAGGCCGTAGGAGGATCATTTGAGCCTGGGAGGTCAAGGTGTAGTGAACCATGTATGATCTTGATTCTCTCTCTGTCTCTCTCTCTCTCTCTCTCTCTCTCTCTCTCTCTCACACACACACACACACACACACACAAGTATATATGTGTGTGTGTGTGTGTGTGTATTTATATATATATATATATATATATTTAAAAACTTATATTCCATGATGGTAGGGACTTTGTCTCCTTCAGCCACACTGGCACACAGTAAGCACTGGGGAAATATTTGCTGAGTGAATGCATGAACCATCCCCAGCTTGTCATAGAGGGGACTATACTCTAAAACATTTCTTACTATTACCTTAATTATAGTAACAGAGATTAAGCTGATTCTAATGATAGAAATTTGTTTATAATGAAGGTTCTATTGAGTCAACCAAGAAGACACAAATAGAAAAGCGATTATACTGTAAAGTGCCATGTAACATCTCTAAATATTTCCTTTCTGATTTTCAATTAGCCTTCACAATAAAACACTATCCTGAATATTGCTATTTCTTTAACTGCTCTAATTGGAGGAATAAAATTGACACCCACTTTGCCCTCCCCTTTGTGAGCTTCATTCTTCTAGCATTCCTGAGCTGTAACCCTGCAGGGGTCCATTTCCCAAATCCAACACAACAAACACTTCACTATGCCAGGACTGTGGTAAGATTTCAACAGTGAGTATAAATGCTGTGCCTTGCAACACTATTAGTCTCTTAACGGCTTATCAAAATTAAAATGAAAAACTGTGCTGCATTTAGCACTATCTGATAATAAGCAGCTCTATGCCTGTCGCTTATTTGGACACCAATATCAATTAACGGGAGGTATTAAAACAAGTGAAGCTCCTGGTTCAGTTCAGTCACAAGAACACATTATAGTCATTACAAGCATGAGAGTAAAATGAATGGCTGAAGAGCAGCTGCAAACCCCTAAAAATGCTCAGAACCAAGGATTCTACTTTTGTAATGGTTTTCAGTAGGAGGGGGTGAGAGACAGCACATTCTAATACTGCATTTTACCAGAGAATATTGCTATTCTTGGAGAGATGTAAAAAGTGGCAAGGGACTTGGGTTTAAAAGCACAAACACAGAGAGAATCCCACCTTAATGGGTACTATTATGGCATCCAGTTCAATATAATGAGGCTATTTCTGCAATCTGGACAGCAGCCCATATTAGCACGGCTTTACTGATGTGGATACAAGAAATTCTGTTTGAACAAGAAATCCTTGGGAAAAAAAAAAAAAGAAAGAAAGATCCATTCACAGGCCCTATCCATTTAGAAATCAACCAAAGAAAAAATATTCTTCCAGTAAAGATAGCAGCTCCCATTTGAATCCTGGTAAAATATTAAATGTTCTAAGTAAAATAATGTTCTGTGGGTGATACATCAATTGTTGTTTTGTGAAAACATCATAATTATTGATGCTAAAATTAGTGAAGAAGAGATAGGCTCAGAATACTGACTGGCAATTGAGTAGGTCCCAAGTATACCCAAACTCTAAAGAAACTGAGTCACCTTGTAGAGACCCCATATTTAAAAAGGGAGTAAACTGTCCATAGCCGTGAAAAATATTGGCGAAATGTCATAAGTTGGTATGTAAATGTTAGGCAGAATCATATGAAATTGCCAATATTGAACTGTTTTAATGTATGGAAGTGACAATTTCATACAGTTCACCCTAAAACATCATTATCCAATTAAAGAAAGCATACCAAAGAGGAAATCAGGTGGACGCTGGAGGCCAGGCCCTGGGTTGGTTTGCCTACTGGACCACTCACTAGCTGTGTTGTATTGGCTAAGTTATCTGACTTCCCTGACCTCTCACACAAAGCAGCAGCCCTTCAAATGTGAGTCTGTCTTACTCCTCAGCCTTCCTAAGCAGGTAATGAACTGAACAACGTGCCACTCCTCTTTCAGCTTGGAGCTAACAACCACCTCCCAGTTGCTCCCAGACAGAGCAGCAATGCCTGAGAATTATCTATTATAAAAGAAAAAAGAAGCAAAAAATATTACAAACAACCAAAATAATTGGCAACAAATTTCAAACGTAATACACCTGCAAGACTATTTTGAATCTAGAACTCTTTAATTTAAAAATTCACTGAGATTCATAATCCTATCAGAACTCAACCCCCAAAATTTTGAAAAATCCCATTTACAGCAGGACAAAACATCATTCCAACAAGACAAAAATCAACACAACTGCTCTCTCTCCCTGAGGCAATGAGATACACAGGGCCCACCCTGGGCAACGTCCTTGAGAGAGTTAACGTTAAACTCCTTAATCTGTAGCCAGTTATTTTGTTGCCAGTCATGAACTGGCATACATATCACACACACACACACACACACACACACACCCCTCCCAAGGTGCCCAATTCCTCCCACTGTCTCTCCTCCCTTCCTACTGTCTAGCCAGAAATCAGTCTGACCACACATGTGAGCTCATTCAGGAGTAACCGAAACAGTGCCAAGATGCTTTGGACCCTCTTCCTTCTAATTGTGGATGGAAGCACTTTCCTCCATAAAGGCATCTCAGGGAAATCAGGCTGGGATACAGTTTGGGCATATGCTTATTTCTTTTTCCTGCAGACACTCTCACTCATTTTGATGTCCTCTGAACTGGGCACAGTGCCTGACACGTAATAGGTACTCAATAAGCCTTTTACGAATGCTTAAAGACCACTAGTCCTAACCAATTGAAGGAGGATCTTTCCAGATCCATGAAGATAATTGCTGATTTCTTGTTCTTTGGTCATCTTCTGCTTTCCTAAGACTCACGCTTTCCCTTCTTCAGTCCAAAGACTCACACACATTTATTTTATGTTCGTTGGCAGGACAAAAATTATTTTATTCAATTTCACTAAAATAACCACTGTAATAATTCACATCTATTCAATGTTACTTTGTGTTGGACACAGGCCTACCAACCTTATACATAATATCATTAAATGTTCCAATTGACTCTTATGAGGTAGAACCTATTATTACCTGCATTTTACAGATTTTTCAAAAACAGGGAGACAGTGTAGATAAGCAATTTGCCCATAGTCACTGGGCTAGTGAGTGGCAGTGCTAGGGAACAGACAACAGACTCTAGAGCCCAACCTCTCAACTAATATGCAATGTCATGGGATAAAATATTATGACATCTTATTTGATAACGTTCTTCAAATACCTTGTAATACATTCCTATGTTTTTCAGAGTTTGAAACATCTAACTAAGAAGTCTAAGAGTTAGACTGCATCATATTCTAATAACAACAGGGTTATAATATCAAATGAGACCCTCTGGCCCTGCAAATCTGGAACAAGCTGTATAGGGACTTTGAACCTCCCTCTCCTCCAATCTCCTGGTGTTTGTCATCCTAATATACACCTCATATTTTCTTTCTGAAAATAGTTTTTAAAATACAACCATCATACATATGGTAGCACAGTGTATTCATTTCAATGATTTACATTCAGAACATTGATATCCCTAAAAAAATTTTAAATGGTGTTCTATACCTAGATGCTAAAAAAAGTATTTATTACTAAAGCTAGGTGAACACATTAAACATATATCAGTACTAATTTGGGAAAGGCAAAAGAATTTGTGCCTCCCTGGAACAAAGAAAGTGCTCCATAAATGCTGACATTTCTCCCTCTACATGGAAATCTCTGCTCCCTTTAGAGTATCAGTGAAAAACAGAGTGAGCCTAACCAAACTGCAGAAATCACCACATACAAAGAACACAAAGCTTGGAGGTTTGTATGTTGCAGGACTGGGGAGGGGAGAAAAAATAAACACCTACATTTGTAGGTTTGAGGATATAGAAAAAATGGTTTCCAGTCCTGAAGAAACATGCTCAGTTCTGGATCCCCGTCTCTCACCTTGTACAAAAATCAACTCAAGATGGATCAAAGACTTAAATCTAAGACCTGAAACCATAAATTCTAGAAGATAACATTGGAAAAACTCTTCTGAACATTGGTTTAGGCAAAGAATTCATGGCTATGACCCCAAATGGATATGTAACAAAAAATGAAAATAAATAATTGGGACCTAATTAAACCAAAAAGCTTCTGCATTACAAAAGAAACAATCAGCAGAGTAAACAGACAACCCACAGACTGGAAGAAAACATTTGCAAACTATGCATCTGACAAAGAACAAATATTCAAAATCTACAAGCATCCCAAACAAATTGACAAGAAAAAAAAATACCATGAAAAAGTGGGCAAAGGACATGAATAGACATTTCTCAAAAGAAGATATACAAACAGCCAACAAACATATGAAGAAATGCTCAACATTACTAATCATCAGGGAAATGCAAACTAACACCCCAGTGAGATACTACCTTATACCTGCAAGAATGGCCATAATTTAAAAGTTAAAAAGTGATAGATATTGGTGTAAGTGTGGTAAAAAGGTTACACTTTGACACTAC
>CAUYLG010032760.1:0-60329 GCA_963573385.1 Cacajao melanocephalus
TATCTCTATATGAACATTCTCTGTTTAGACATTGTTCTCTGGTTTTCCTGCTTTTCTTTTCTTTTCTTTTGACAGAGTCTTACTCTTGTTGCTCAGGCTGGAGTGCAATGGTGCAATCTTGGCTCACTGCAACCTCTGCCTCCCGGGTTCAAGCGATTCTCCTGCCTCAGCCTCTGGAGTAGCTGGGATTACAGGCATGCGCCACCACGCCTGGCTAATTTTGTATTTTTAGTACAGTCGCGGTTTCTCCATGTTGGTTAGGCTGGTCTGGAACTCCCAACCTTGGGTGATCTGCCCACCTCAGCCTCTCAAAGTGTTGGGATTACAGGCATGAGCCACCACTCCTGGCCTCCTTTATTTCTTTGCGCACGATTTCCATTAGCTCTTTGAGCATATTTAAGATGATTTATTTAAATTCTCTGTCTAGTAAATCTAATATTTGGCCTTCCTCAAGGATGATTTCTCTCAATTTCCTTTTTGTCGTGAATGAGTCATATTTTCTCGTTACTTTGCATGTGTTTTTTTTTTTTTTGGTTGAAAACTGGACATTATTAATACTATAATGTGCTAACTCTGGAAATCAGCTTCTGCTCCATCTCCATGATTGGTTGTTGTTACTAAATGTAGGATACTTGTTTGTTTAGGGACTTCTCTAAATTGTTTTTGTAAAAACAGTATTCTTTGATGTGTGTGATCACTTAAGTGTCTGTGTGTATCTGTGTCCTAATCTCCTCTTCTTATAAGAACAGCAGTCATATTGGATTAGGGCCCAACCTAACGGCCTCATTTTATCTTAATTAACTCTTAGAGATCCTGTCTTCAAATACAATTACGTTCTGAGATACCAGGAGTTAGGGATCCAATATATGAATTTTTTGGGCGGGGCAGGCACAGTTAAGCCTGTAATAACCACCCCAGTGAGGAGGAAGAAGTCTAGGATTCCCCTGTCTAGGATCTAGAATTTTAAGTCTAGGATCTGCACTGACACTGCAGGGAAAATAGATGTTTTTTTTTGTTTGTTTTTTAAACTTTTCCTGGAGGGACTAAAAGTCCTAGATTTCCATTCAGGCTTCTCTGACACTACCCTGATTGGAGGGGGTAGTGGTTAGGGTACCTCATTATAGTCTTTCAAGGGTGGATATTTAGGCTTCTCATATTTCCTTTGCTGGCATGGGTTGGGTGGAACTAAGTTTTTTGTTTTACTTGGCAGGGACAGGTTATTGTTTAGAAGTGTTTTGTGTTGCTAAGCTGCCCTTTCCTGGTCTTTTGGCTAGAGAGCAGGCTTTTGTTTGGGCATTTTTTCTGTCTGTGCCTGTTAGCATATATATGTATATATGTAACAAATACGTGTATATATATATATATATATATATGTATATGTGTGTATGTATGTGCATATACACATATATATGTATATATATATATGCTAGTGGCAGGAGATCAGCTACAAAATGGTTTTCCTCTACTAAATGCCACAGCTTAGGTGGGGTAGCCTTCTCCTTTTGCTGCAACTCTGACTCTTTCTGCATTCTGGTAATCATCCCTATCATGCCCCTCAAGGTCTAGAGTTGTAATGGTTCCTTACTATTGCTAGCCCTGGCTTGCAGGCAGTTCCTTGTTTATTTTCCTGAAATGTAACGACTCCTTTGAACGTGGTTTCTTTACTAGATTATCTTGTTGAAGTGCTCCATCAGTATCTTGCAGGCAAACTGATCAATCATCATGTGACCACATTATGGCCAAAAAGATGTTGAGTAAGGGTCACTTGCCATCTTCCATGATCTTTCTTTAAGTGTTAGTCTCTCATATTTGTTGCTTATTCCTTCCTCCTGCCTGGAACATGATGTTGTCACCCATCTTAAATAACGAGGACAAGGGCCACCTCCTAGGATGGCAATGTCACGAGCTGGAAAAAGCCTGCATCTTTGAGGATTTTGTGGCAAAGAGGTGGCTGTGTCAGTCCAGAACTGATGACAGCACTTACTAGCTGTGTGATATTGGGCATATTACTTAATCTTTCTGGATCTTACCTGGGATTCGTTATCAGTTTCCTTGTCTTTGCAGTGGGTTTAATATTCATGACTGTATGGGCTTACTATGAAGATAAAATGAGATATAATTTATAAACAAGTGCTTAGCAAATGCATGCAAACCAAAGAAACTCAGTAAATATTCATGAATTTACCTTTAATGAAAACTCCAAACCTTTATACTCCTGTGGCGAAGATGTATGGCCTATACTTACTTTCACCAAGGGAATCATAATACCTTAGATTTGCAGTTTGCAAAGAGCTTTGATGTTCATTATCATATTTAACCATGGAACACCTCTGTAAGGAAGGAAGCAAGTCTGCATGACCATTCTTCATTGTTGTCGTTTATTTGGAAAATGAAGAGCCACAGAGAAAGAAATAACTTGCAGGATACTTACCTAACTAGTTAACTAGTTACTAATAAGTAGCACAACCAGGCTTAGAATTTTGTTGCCACACCTCCACAGGAGAGAGATATAGGCAACTGAATATCCTTATTGGAAACTCTTGTTATGTTTTCTGCTTAAATTATCAAAACATGTCCTGTGGTAAAATAATCAAGCCTCGGATAGCAGACGATATGATGTAATGGGCAGGTTTGCTAATTTTTCACCAAGGGAACTTATTGTTGCAGAATCAGTGTCAGGGCAGTTGGAAGACTTTTGGGAATGTGACAATGATGGGTGAAGTCTGTGAACAATTAGGAAGAAATCTTCAGAGTCTGTCAAGCTTGGTATAAATATGTCCAGGTGGCTGTAATCAGTTTTTTCACTAGTTGGGAACTTTGGAGAAAAGAAGTAGAGAAACTAGAGTGTTGTAATTGGTAGCTACAAAGGGAAGTTCGAGTCTCTCCCTTAGAGCATAAGCCAGGCAATGCCTGTTTTTCAGACCACAGAGAGAAGCTGGCCAGTGAGCTGGGCAGCCTAGGAGGTCTCCACGTGTCAGTCTGACAAGCAGACCAAAGGCCAATATTCTAGACCTATGTACTGTTGGAGAAATGGTTACCAATGAATTTTAGATGAAATATTGTAATTAAACCATGACCAATTAGCAGTTAAGAATTAGAAGGAGAAGGTTTTAGGTGATATCTAAATTAGGAATTAGGTAACTGTCCCTAAAGTAGTCTTTCCTACTAAAATACCAAGAAGCTATGGAAATAGACGAAAACTCATTGTAGTAGAGGAGGCTGGGATGGCAATCAGTCCAATTATTGAGTTGGGGAGAGCTTGTTGCTAATAATGGGGCTGGTAGAACTGGTGGGAGAACCAATCGCCAACCTCCTGCAGCTGAGTCTCCATCACACCCCTGGGCAGATGGAGCCACTAATTCAGAATCATCCATCTGGCCTCCAGTTATGTTCCTCTGCCCCACCTCCCTCCTGCTGTATTCAGTGACTGGGGCACACCATCTGTATACCCCTCACATTTCAGACTCAGCTCCCCTTCCTCCTTACCCACAACACAGTTATCCCTACTCCCACCCCAGACAAGAACTTGATTTCTGTCTCACAGAGGAAAAATAAGTCATGATATCGTAAATCCCTCAACTTTATGTATCAAACCCACAGACTCATCCTGCCTCCATTCCTTCCTGATATGAGTGGGTGCTCTATCGCCTCTCTAAGAGGGGTGCCCTATCTCCTGTCTAAGCTGAAGGCATTTAACATTAATGTAGGCAAATTAATCAACCTTTATTACAAAGAGTTTTTTACCTTCTTTAAAAATATCCTTTCCTATCAACATTCTCCTAAATTGTAATAGTCCTAATATTTATGTTGTGATGATTTTTATGTATGTTGTCACGTAAATTCCAATTCCATATTTTGCTGGATGAAGTCCAGTTTTTTAATCTGTTCTTTTTCCTGAATGGTTTCTGTCATCACTGGTCTGCTGTGCCACCTCTGTCATGGACCAAAGTTACCCACAAGAATGGCAGGACTCTGGGCTCTCCATTTATTCCACTGGCAATTTCATCTATCTCTGAACCAGTTCCATATAATAGTGATTTTTCCATAAGTCTTTCCTCTCTGTTTTTCTTCACAAATGCTTTGGCAATGTTTTTCCTTTTGCTTGTCAGAATTGTGATCAGTAAAAAATGTTTTCATGAGAACAAAAATCTGTTGGAATTTTGAGTGGAATTAAGATGATCAATTTGGGGAGTACTGACAGCTTTATAACATTGTCTTACTATTCACAAACAGAATGCATTTCTTCATTAATTCAGCTCTTTAAAAATGTTTCTTAATACACTGTCCAATTTTTCTCATGGAGGAAGCTATCCAGGTTTTCTAAGGTGAAGGCAAATAAATATGATCAGAAATATTTAATATCAATTGAGATATTAAAGAAAGCCGAGCATAAATCTATTCCAGTGAAGCATTTGGCTTCAGGTGGGCATGAGGACAGTGTGGTGTTTGGGTTAGGCCCTGCTGGGAAGCAAGCCTATTTTAATTGCTTATAGATCTTAGACACATTTGTATCCTCAATTGTTTGACTTTTAAACAGGTATTGCGGGAATAGTACAAAGGAGAATTAATCCTTTTTCTATTAAGCCTGTTGTAATTGTCTTAAGACCTTTCTTGGCTTCAATTTTAGTGGGAGTATTGAGGAAGTTTAAGAAAAGGTTTAGAAGAATCCATCTGAACTCACAGGGCTATGCTCCAATTAGTTTGTTTATATTCATAGAGTCTTTGGCCTTTAGGAATTCAGAGATCATGGCTAATTCTTCACTTGTTTCTTGAATCATACCTAGTGTAGGTACTTTAATATGCTTACCAGCTGTAACTTCCGGGGCTTCAAAAAACAATCCTGCAGTGTATTTAGTTGAATGTTTCAAACTTGATCCTTTCCCATTAAATGTGCAGGAGTTGTGTCACAGAGAAGAAAGGAATGTTCTTCTGCTAGGCGTCCCAAAGCAGCAGTCATAGGTTGAGACATGAGAAGGAGCTTAGGGTTGTTAGAAATTCCCACCATTTCCATAGCTTTGGTACTTGGAGGAAATCTGATGTTCTATGGTAGTGGGATTAATTGGAGATAGAGTGACAACCATATAAACAAGAAAACTATTTTTTTGTACATATATATGTACATATATATATGTATATACAAAAGTGTGTGTATATATATCATTTCCCTTGGCAGTTTAGATGAAGGAGAGGGAATTGTTGGGTTCCAGTATTTCTCTCAGCTTCAACACCACTGGACAGGCTTTGAACAGCAGTTCTGTTTCTTAACCAATGTATGACGCTGGTTTTCCCAGTGACCCTCCTGCCTACAGTATCTACAGGTATCCTTATTTATAGGCTCTTGATCCTCAGAGAAAAAAAAAAGAAAACCTTTTTGTTTTTGTTTTTATTCTGGGGAGCAGTTGTTTAGTTGGGATAGCCAGGCGTTGTTTTTGTTTCTGGCTTGTTTACTTTCTAGGGCTCTTTGAAAATGTTAAGCCACATGTTGGAGATCTTCTAAATTGGCAACCTCCCATTTCAATTTATTCTTCTAAGTTTCATATTTCAGATGTGAGTCTACTTACAAAAAGAGAGGACAAGCCTCCTTTTACTTCAGCTGCTAGGCCTACCATAAATATTATTTAAAAGTTTCCTGAAGTCTAGTTTTAAGGTCTCCCATTGAATCAGCTTCATTTTATTTGCAATTTTGAATTGCTGTCCAATCTTCTCTTAAGGGAAAGACTTCAAGAATGGTCATACGTAATTCATTTCTTATTTTTCTTGTCCTCTTAAGGCCAATATCTGAAATGTGCACAGTTTAATTATTTCAGTTCTTCCTTGTCTTTCTCATCCTGTTACTTTTAACCATTTCCCCTGTATGAGAGGATTACAATTAAGGAAACTAGTTTGTAAGGAGCTGGTAATCTAGGATAGTAACTAGCTAATAAAATCCTTAATTCACAGAATTTTTTTTGTCTGTCTTCCCAAGGTTTTGGAATTCTTTATTTTTAATTTTTTAATTTTTATTTTTTGAAAGAAAGAAAAAGAGAGAAAAGAAGAAAGAGCAAAAGAAAGAAAAAAAAAAGAATGAAAGAGAGAAAGAAAGAGGAAGAGAAAAAGGGAGAGAGAACGGGATTCTTGTTCTACTGCCCAGGCTAGAATGCAGTCTAAAAATGGGTAATAAAAACCTCTTTTATGCCAATAATTGTGCTTAACAATGGAGACAGGAAGGAATAAGGGATGAAAATAACAAACAAGCAGCCAACCAATATTTTATTTAAACCTGTGAAATGCTATGCAATTGCTGAGGAGTGATTTACTTTTTGCATTTTTAATACAGTTGAGGTTTCACCATGTTGGCCTGGCTGGTCTCGAACTCCTGACCTCAGGTGATCTGCCCACCTCGGCCTCCCAAACTGCTGGGATTACAGGCATGAGCCACTGAGCCCAGCCAGTGGGTTGCATTTCTTAGTTTGAAAAACATGATTAAATAAAGACTTTTGTTCTAACTCTTTAACTCTGATTTGCCAAACTTTCATTTGGGAATTTTCCTCTTTACTAAAGTTAAACCCCACTTGTTCTCTCTCTCTCTCTTTTTTTTTTTGATGGAGACTCACTCTGTCACCCAGGCTGGAGTGCAGTGGTGCGATCTTGGCTCACTGCAACCTCCACCTGCTGGTTTTAAGCGATTTGCCTGCCTCAGCCTCCTGAGTAACTGGAATTACAGGCGTGTGCCATCATGTCCAGCTAATTTTTTCTATTTTTAGTAGAGACGGGGTTTCACTATGTTGGCCAGGCTGGTCTTGAACTGTTGACCTCAAGTGATTCACCTACCTCAGCGTCCCAAAGTAGGATTACAGGTTTGAGCCACCGTGCCCTGCCTAATTAAGTCTCTTTAGATGTGTTCTTTAACAAGTGGATTAATTGAAGTAATTTACAACTTATTATAGCATGAAAAAAAAATCAGCTCAGACTCACTGGTTGAATTTATTGAGAAAATGACAGTTTAAGATTCATTTGTATTCATTCATTCTCTCTTCCTTCCCAACACACACACACACACTTATATTCAGTCATGTGTCGCTTGTCAATTGGAAATGCATTAGTTGGCAATTTTGTCGTCATGTGAACATCATAGTGTACTTATGTGAATCTAGATGGTATATCCGAGTACATATCTAGGCTATGTGGTATAGCTTTTTGCTCCTAGGCTACAAACCTGTACAGCATGTGACTGTACTGTATATCATAGACACTTGTAACACAGTGGTGTTTATGTATCTCTGCATAGCTAAACATAGAAACGGTACAGTAAAAATACAGTATTATAATGTCATGAGACCACTGGCCTATATGTGGTCTGCTGTTGACCGAAACATTGTGTGGCACGTGATGTTTCCTTGCTCTGTCTGCTGAACTATGTGCACATAGCATCCAGATCTTGGTTTCTAAATACTGTCCTCCACTAAAGGAACTAGGGTTCTATCTTGTTTGTTTTATACATATATAATCATGTCATATGCCAAATAATGAGAGTTTTGCTTACTCTTTCTCATCTCTGGGACTTATTTTTTTCTTTACTTACTACATTGGTTAGGATCTGTAGTACCATGTCCAGTAGAAGCGGTGAGAGCCAACACCCTTGCCTGTCCTTAGGGGAAGAGAATTGTTTTACCATTAGGTATGATGTTAACTAGATGTTTTTCTTAGTTATCTTTTATTAGTTTGAGGAAGTTCTCTTCTATTCCTGTTTGTAAAAAGTTTTTATTATGTTGCTGAGTTTTGTCAGAGGCTTTTCTGCTTCTTCAGATTTCTGTCTCTTATTATTTTCTGGTTGATTCAGAAGGAGTCTTGCTCTGTCATCCAGGCTGGAGTGCAGTGGTGCAATCTCAGCTCACCACAACCTCCGCCTCCTGGATTCAAATGATTCTCCTGCCTTAGCCTCTCAAGTAACTGGGATTATAGGCACATGACCCTATGCCCAGTTAATTTTTTGTATTTTTAGTACAGATGGGGTTTCACTATGTTGGCCAGGCTGGTCTTGAACTCCTGACCTCAAGTGATCCACCCACCTTGGCCTCCCCAAGTGCCAGGATTACAGGCGTGAGCCACTGTGCCAGGCTTCTCTTATTCTTTTAATGTAGAGTAGTACATAATTTTTTTTTTGAATAGAAAATCATAATGTGGAGTTGATTTACTCGGGATTTTTGTGTTTTTAAGAATTTTTATGTCTGTGTTCATGGGGGACTTTGTTCTGTTGTTTTGTCTTGATTTATAATGTTTTTAAATTTTGGGATTAAGATTAAGTTGGTACCATAAAACAAGTTGAGGACGGTTCCTCTTTTCTGAAAGAGCTTGTGTTTGATTGGTATTATTTCATTCTTCAATATTTAGCAGAATTCATTGGTGCGTTCTGGAGTGGGGTTTCTAAAATGTGACTGGAATTTTCTTTGTGAGTTTTTTTTACTGTTGTTTCCCTAATATAGATGAGGTTATTTAGCTTTTTCTTGTTTCCGTTTCAGTCATACGTTTTCAAGGAATTTAAATTGTTAAGATTTGACATCATATTTTGCCAGTACATATATATACTTAAAAAAATTTATATATATATAGTTTTTTTTTCTTTTTTTGAGATGGAGTTTTGCTCTTGTTGCCCAGGCTGGAGAGCAGTGGCACGATCCTGGCTCACCACAGCCTCTTCCTCCTGGGTTCAAGCAATTATCCTGCCTCAGCCTCCCAAGTAGCTGGGATTGCAGGCATGTACCACCATGCCCAGCTAATTTGATATTTTTAGTAGAGACAGAGTTTCTCCATGTTGGTCAGGCTGATCTTGAACTTATGACCTCAGGTGGTCGGCCCACCTCAGCCTCCCAAAGTGCTGGGATTACAAGCATGAGCCACCACACCCAGCTCTATATTAATTTAATACAGTCTATATGATTTGTAATGATGTCCCTCTTTTCATTCGTGATCTAGATAATTTATTATTGATCTTTATTTTGATGAGTCTTGCTTGGGTTTATCAATTTCATTATTCGTTCAAAGGGATTTTTAATATTAACTTTTCATCTGTTTATGCTGTTTAATTGATTTCCTCTATTTTCAGTATTTTCTGTTTTCAGTTTAATTTACTTTTGTAGCTTTTAGAAATGAGAGCTTAAATCAAGTATCAATAAAATTTTCTGTAAATACTTCAGGTAAGAAATACTTTAGACTTGGTGGACGACATTGTCTCTTTTGAAGCTACTATTCAACTGCCAGTTTAGACAGGCTACATAAATGAATGAGCATAGCTTTGGACACTGGTACAGTAGTTCCCCCTACCTGTGGTTGCCAGGGTCTGAAAATATTAAATGGAAAATTTCAGAAATAAACAGTTGATAAGTTTTAAATTAGACACCTTTTTGAGTAGTATGGTAAAATCTTGCATCATCCTGCTTCATACCACCTGGGACATGAATCATCCCCTTGCCCAAGTATCCATATGTATATGCTGTACTCTTGTTAGTCACTTAGTAGCTTTCTTGTTTATCAAATCAGTTGTCTAAGTTTCACTCTGTTTGTATTCAAATAATCCTTATTTTACTTAATAATAGACCCAGATTGCAAGACTAATGATGCTGATAATTCTATTATACTAGTAATCTCTTACTGTGTCTAATTTATAATTCAGGTTTTATTATAGGTGTGTATATATATGGAGGAAAAAGCAGTATATATAGGGTTTGATACTATCTGTGGTTTCAGGCAACCACTGGAGGGTTTTGAAAGTTATCATGTGAGCGTAAGTGGGAACTACTGTATTTGGATTTCATATCATTTCCATGTGCGATGAAATATTATTGTTCTTTTGATGTATTTTCCTCCAATTATTTAAAAATACAAAAAACCATTTTTACTTTCTTGCCCATACGAAACAGTGTGCTGAATTTTGCCTATGGCTGTAATTTGCCAGTTCCTTGGCTAGTTCATTAATTTTACACTTTTCTTTTTTTCTAATATAGATATTTGAAGGTATGAATTTTAAAGTACTCCTTTCCCAATATGCCATACATTTTGATTCATTATTTTTTATTACTTTATTTTCCTTGTAATTTACTCTTTGACCCATGGATTATTCATTTTGTTTTAAGAATATACTCTGTATGATTTGATTTCTCTGGTATTTTTTGATACTTACTAGCATGTAGTCTATCTTGTTGAATGTTCTATGTATATTTGGAAACGTGTATTTTGGAGTTGTTCGGTGCAGTATTCTATAAATATCAATTAGATCCAGTTGGTTGATAATCTGATTTTCTGTATCTTCTTTTAAAGTGAAAGCAAATTTATTAAAGAAGTAAAGAAACAAAAGAATGGTGACTGTAAAGTCAGAGCTATCTTTTTTTTAAATGCACTTATTTTATCAGTTATTAAGAGAGGGATGTTAAAATCTCCACCTATTTTTGTGCATTTGTCTACTTCACTTTTCTGTCAATATTTGCGTTATATATGTTGAAGCTTCATGTATTTATAATTGTATGAATTGTTCTTGTTAATATTATCTCTCTCATTATCTCTAGTAATATTGTCTTGAAGTTTATTCTGTTTAATATTGATATAGCCACACAGTTGTCTTACTTAGAATTTGCATGATACATTTTTTTCCAGCCTTTATAAAACCTATATATGTATTTATATTGGCTTTTTTTTTTTTTTTTTTTGAGACAGTCTCACTCTGTTGCCCTGGTTGGAGTGCAGTGGTGCACTTTCAGCTCACTGCAACCTCTGCCTCCTGGATTCAAGCAATTCTACCTCAGCCTCCCGAGTAGCTGGTATTACAGGCGCCTGCCACCACCCCCAGCTAATTTTTTATATTTTTAGTGGAGACAGCGTTTTACCATGTTGGCCAGACAGGTCTTGAACTCGTGGCCTCAGGTGATCCGCCTGCTTTGGCCTCCCAAAGTGCTGGGATTACAGGCATGAGCCACTGCGCTTGGCCTACGTTAGCATATATTGTCTGTTTATATTTAATGTAATTATTAATATGTTTGAGTTTAAAGTCTTTTGTCTTACTATATATTCTGGATTTGTCCTGTTATTTGTTTCTCTGTTCTTTTCCTCTCATTTTGGTGAACTAGCTGTTTTTTAGAATTACATTTATGTCCTATATTGACTTTTCAAAAAAACCTTACACACAATAAAATAATACCTATTCAAAGTGTATGTTTTCTTGAATTCTGGCAGATTGATGCACATGACCAAAAACTACCCTTATTTTATGCCTAACATCACCTGAGACAAGCACTGATCTTTCTGTCATTATAGATAGAGTTGCATAGGATTATGATCAGTGTATCTTGCTTGCTTCACACAGCATAAAGTTTTTGGATTCTTCTGTGCTACCATATGTATCTGTAATTTATTCCTTCACCTCTTTTCCCCCAGTGGTATTATGTGTGAGTCTACCACAATTTCTTTGACCGTTTAAGTTTTTTCTGTTTTTTGACTATTATAAATAAGGTTGTTAGGAATATTTAGATAAATATCTAAGATTTATATTATTGTATCATAAAATGTATGCTTAACTTCTTTGTAGCAGCTTTATTGAGATATAATTTATATACCATAAAATTGTAGTGTAGAAGCTTTTGTTATTATTGATATAAAAAGCTGTACTTTTTTTTTTTTTGAAATGGAGTCTTGGTCTTGTCTCCCAGGCCGAAGTGCAGTGGCACTGCAACCTCTGCCTACTGGGTTCAAGTGATTCTTCTGCCTCAGCCTCCTGAGTAGCTGGGATTACAGGTGCCTGCCACCACCACGCCCAACTAATTTTTCTATTTTTAGTAGAGACAGGGTTTTACCATGTTGCCCAGGCTGGTCTCGAACTGCTGACCTCTTGATCCACCTGCCTCAGCCTTCCACAGTGCTGAGATTACAGGTGTGAGCCACCATGCCCGGTCCAAAAAGCTGTACTTGCTTAATGTATACAGCTCAGTCAGTTTGGGGATAAGTATATTCCTGTGAAACCATCACCATCATTAAGGCCATAAACGTATCTGTCACCTCGCACAGTTTCCCCTGCCCCTTTATTGTTATGATCTACTGTTTTAGAAAACTTTAACTATATAATACAGTATAGTCAAGTCTAGGCACAGGCACTATATTGTATATTAAAATTCATCCATTTAAAGTATAAATTCAGTAGCTTTTAGTACATGCACAAAATTGTGCAACCATTGCCTCAATTTTAAAATATTTTCATCACACTCAAAAGAGACCTCTAGCTCCTAAATTCCCCTTTCCTCTCTGGCCCTAAGCAGTCACTTATCTGCTTCCTCTCTCTATGGATTTCACTGTATTTGGACATTTAATGTAAATGAAATCATAGTCTATTATGTATAGCCTGTTATGTCTGGCTTCTTTCACTTAGCATTTTTTCAGAGTGCATCCATAGTGCATTTGTTCTCAGGATCTCCTGGGGCTGTGTCCTGGGCCATTGAATAAAAATATAATTAAAAAGAAAAAACAAAGTACATCCATGTTGTGGCATGTATTATATCAATATTTATTTCCTTTTTATTGCCAAGTAATATTCTGTTGTATGGATATACCACCAATTAATGAACATTTGGGTTGTTTTCATACTTTGGCTATATGAAAAATGCTGTCAACATTCATGTGTACATTTTTGTATGGACCTCTATTTTTTATTGTCTTGGGTAGGAGCTTGAATTGCTGGGTTATATGACAACTTTGTGTTTAGCTTTTTAAGAAACTGCCAGACTTTTCCAAAGTGGTTGCACCATTTTACAGTCCCACTAGCAAAATATGAGGATTCCAGTTGTCTTGAGGACAATCAACACTTGTAATTGCCTTTTTTAATAGCCATTCTGTTGAGTGCGAAGTGGTATGTCGTGGTTTTGATTTGCATTTCCTTAATGACTGATGGAATTGAGCATCTTTTTTATGTGCTTGTTGGCCATTCCCGTGTCTTCTTTAGAAAAATGTCTAGTTTTGTGATTGGATTACTTTTATTATTGAATTGTAAGAGGTGTTTTGTTTTGTTTTGTTTTTGGCATGATCTTCGCCCATTGCAACCTTTGCTTCCTGGGCTCAAGTGATCCTCCCACCTCATCCTTCTGAGTAGCTGAGACTACAGGCATGTGCCACTACGCCCAGCTAATTTTTCCCCCCCTTTTTGAGATGAAGTCTCACTTTGTTGCCAGGCCGGAGTGCAGTGGTACAACCTCAGCTCATTGCAGCTTCCACCTCCTGTGTTCAAGCGATTCTCCTGCCTCAGCCCCCGAGTACCTGGGATTACCGGCATGTGCTACCATGCCTGACTAATTTTTATATTTTTAGTGGAGACGGGGTTTCACCATGTTGCCCAGGTTGGTCTCGATCTCCTGACCTCGGGTGATCTGCCTGCCTTGACCTTCCAAAGTGCTGGAATTACAGGCTTGAGCCACCATGCTAGGCCTAATTTTTGTATTGTTTGGTAGAGAAAGGGTTTCACCATGTTGCCCAAGAGATTGTGCCACCTTGACCTCCCAAAGTGCTGAGATTACAGGTGTGAGCCATCACACCTAGCCTAGAGTTCTTGATATAATCTAAATACAGGTCCCTTTTCAGATGTATACAAATATTTTCTTCTTTTCTGTGAACTGCTTCTGAAACACAGAATTTTTAAATTTTGATGAAGTCCAATTTGTTTATTTTTTATTTTGTTGCTTGTGCTTTTGGTGTCATATCTGAGAAACAGCAAAATTAAGGTGACAAAGATTTATCCCTAGATTTTCTTATATAAGTTTTATACTTTTAGCTCTTTGATACATTGAGTTAATTTTTATAGATGGTATGAAGTAAGGAGCCTTTATTCTCTTGGATATTTATTTTCATTAAGTCCAAACACCATTTGTCTCTTTTTTCTTGTTTTTTTTTTCCTCTTATTCTGCCCTTCTGATTGTACCAAACACCATTTGTTGAAGAGACTGTTTAACTTTTGAGAAACTGCCTAGCTGTTTCATAAAATGTTTGTACCATCATACATTCCATTTAGCAATTTCAAACAGTTTCCCTTGCTCACATTCTTACCAGTATTTGATATTGTCAGTCTTTTTAACTTTAGCCTTTCTACAGGGGTGAAGTATCTTACTGTTTTTAACTTGCATTGTTTTAACTTCCATTTTCCAGGTTCAGGTGATCCTCCCGCCTCAGCTAGCTGGGACTACAGGTTTGTAGCACCACACCTGGCTAATTTTTATATTTTTGGAGGATATGGGGTTTCGCCATGTTGCCCAGGCTGGTCTCCAACTTCTGGGCTCAGGCAGTGTACCTGCCTAGGCCTCCCAAAGTGCTGGGATTACAGGAGTGAGCCACCGCCCACAGAATGTTACGATTCATATATAAAGGCCAAGATTTAACAATTTTACTACTTCGTCAAGAACTTTCTTGAGGCTAGGTTTGGTGGCACATGCCTGTAATCTTAGTACTTTGGGAGGCTGAGAAGGGCAGAGGGTGGATTGCTTGAGCTCAGGAGTTCAAGACCATTTTGGGCAACACGGTGAAACTCCATCTCTACTAAAATACAAAAAATTAGCCGGACATGGTGGTACACGCCTGTAGTCCCGCTAGTCGGGAGGCTGAGGTGGGAGAATTGCGTGAACCCAGGAGGTGGAGGTTGCAGTGAGCGGAGATCATGCCACTGTACTCCAGCCTGGGCGACAGAGTGAAACTCGGTTTAAAAAAAAAAAAAAAAATCTTGAGAGGTACTGGCTCCCTCTGCTTGCTAAGTATGGCAATAAAGAATACAGTGGGCCAGGCCCGGTGACTCATGGCTGTAATCCCATCACTTTGGGAGGTTGAGGAGGGCGGATCACCTGAGGTCAGGAGTTTGAGACCAGCCTGATGAACATAGTGAAATTCCGTCTCTACAAAAAATACAAAAATTAATCAGGCATGGTGGCACACACCTGTCGTCCCAGCTACTCCGGAAGCTGAGGCAGGAGAATTGCTTGAACCCTGGAGGCAGAGGTTGCAGTAAACCGAGATTGTGCCACTGCACTCTGACCTGAGCGACAGAGTAAGACTCCATCTCAAAAAAAAAAGAAAAAAAGAATGCAATGACTACTGGGTTTCAGTGCCTTGATTTATCTTAAAGTGGCAGATGTTAACACAAGTTGTTCCAGAATGGACTGAGAGACAATAAAATAAAAATAAAAGGATTCACCACTTGTGTTTGTTACCATGCATTCACAGTAACAAAAATCTCTGATGATTAGTTGGTGCTGATATCAAATAAATACATGCAGGCAAAATACCAAGTCCGGCCACATTAATAAGGCAAAAGTACAATTCTACATACCAGATATTACTTCTTTTTTTATGTTTGCAGATAAATCTTTCATTCAGTGATTCACCTTATCATTGGAAAGTAGGAGGGCATATTGATTTTATTGACTTTTTATCCAGGAGACTTTCAGCACTACCTACTATGCAAAGATTTATCTCTGACATTGTGTACCCTTTTCAGCCAACACAGTATGATAACTTACTCTTTAAGATTCTTTAGAGACTTTTCCATTTTTAGTTTGAAAACCTGCAACCATTTTTTCTTTTAAAGAACTCATTATGTGTATATTTAAAATATTAAATTTCTTTTTTTAAAAAAACTGAATGATTATTCTCAAGTGACAGTATACTAAATTGTCACCATTTAAATATCTTCCATCTATTTATGTTCCGTTACATAAGATGTCATAAGACAACCTTATGCAGCCAGAGGGAAGATATCTTTATCGTGTTTTCATGGTTTTTTTTTTTGTTTTGTTTTGTTTTGTTTTTTGAGATGGAATCTCACCCAGGCTGGAGTGCAATGGTGCAATCTCGGCTCACCGCAACCTCCGCCTCCTGAGTTCAAGTGATTCTCCTGCCTCAGCCTCCCGAGTAGCTGGGATTACAGGCATGTGCCACCATGCCTGACTAATTTCGTGTTTTTTAGGAGAGACGGGGTTTCTCCATGTTGGTCAGGCTGGTCTCGAACTCCCAACCTCAGGTGATCCGCCCACCTCAGCTCCTAGAGTGCTGGGATTACAGGTGTGAGCTACCGCGCCTGGCCAGAGTTTCTTATTTTTTAGCAGTGCAGCAATGGATTGAAATCACAACTCTTCTAACCTCTCTGTTTAATCTAATGATTTATTATTATTTAAAAATTACAAATTTTATATTAAAATATTGCTAAATTCTCAAATAACTTTTATGTAAAATTTAGAAACATGTATTTTAAATAAATATATTATTGCAAAGCAAAACCAGAAGAATACTCTTGCTGTGTTTTCATGATATATATGAAATACAGACACACACACATATACACACACATAAACACACAAGTCATATGCCACATAATGATATAATGATGTTTAGGTCAGCATGGACCACCTTATGATCCCATAAGGTTATAGTATCATATTTTTACTGTACTTTTTTTATGTTTAGGTACATGAATACTTAACATTTTGTTATAATTGCCTACAGTATTTGGTATTCAGTACAGTAGCATGCTGAACAGGTGGGTTGCCTAGGAGCAATAGGCTATACCATGTAGCCTAGGTGTATAGTAGACAATATCATCTTGGTTTGTGTCAGTACACTGTATGATTGTACAACGATGGAATCGCTAAAGATGTTTTTCTCGAAACATATCCCAGTTGTTATTTGATGCATTACTTTATATAGAAAAATTTAGAAACTGCAAAATAATAATTTACTAAATCATAATGAAGTTATAGAGATTGCATGATGCTGCACACTAGAGTCCCAGCTAGTTCAGAGGGTGAGGTGGGAGGATGATTTGATCCCAGGAGACAAAGATTACAGTAAGGTAAGATTGTGCCACTGCACTCTAGCCTTGTTGACAGAGCAAGACCTTGTCTTTAAAGGATAAAAGGCAGGGAAAGGGGGCCAGGCAGAGTGGCTCATACCTGTGATCGCAGCACTTTGGGAGTGCAAGGTGGGTGGATCACTTTAGCGTAGGAGTTCCAGACCAGTCTGGGCAACACAGCAAAACTCCATCTCTGCAAAAAAAATTTTTTTAATTAGCTGGACTTGGTGGTGTGTGCTTGCTGGGAGGCTGAGGTGGAAGGATGGCTTGAGCCTGGGAGGTCGAGGCTGCAGTGAACTAAGATCATGGCATTGCACTCCAGCTTTGGTGACAGGGCAAGACCCTGACTTTGTTTTACTTAAAAAAAAAAAAAAAAAAAAAAAGTACTTGCAGGGCATGGTGACTCACACCTGTAATCCCAGCATTTTGGGAGGCCAATGTGGGCGAATCACCTGAGGTCAGGAGTTGAAACCAGCCTGACCAACATGGAGAAACCCTGTCTTTACTAAAAATACAAAAACTTAGCCAGGTTTGGTGGTACATGCCTGTAATCCCAGCTACTTGGGAGGCTGAGGCAGGAGAATTGCTTGAACCCAGGAGGCAGAGGTTGCAGTGAGCTGAGATTGCGCCATTGCCCTTCAGCCTGGGCAACAACAGTAAAACTGTCTCCACCCCTCAAAAAAGGCACTTAACACAAAAATCTTTCATATTTATTCACATATTTTTCATTATAGTATTCATACCTTAATACATTAAGGATTTTATCTGGTACTGTTTATCTAATGTTTGCAGAAATTCATTTAGTATGTGTCTCTCACCAGTTTTCTTAGTTTTATGTTTATGTTTTTGGAGCACATCCTCATTACATCTTATCCTTTATTCAAATTTGTCTTAATTCTACAGATTCTCCATCTGTTTGATGTACTTAATGTGTATGCTTAGTCCTCACATCATCTGAAGCTCATTTTTCTAGTGTATTCCTCAGAAAAGATTCATGGGGTCTGAGCATGGTGGCTCAGGCCTGTAATCCCAGTACTTTGGGAGACCAAGGCGGACAGATCACCTGAGATCAGGAGTTCGAGATCATCCTGGCAAATATGGTGAAACCCGTCTCTACTAAAAATAAAGAAAAATACAAAAATTAGCAAGGTCTGTTGGTAGATACCTGTAATCCCAGCTATTCTGGAGGCTGAGGCAGGAAAATTGCTTGAACCGAGCAGTGGAGGTTGCATTGAGCTGAGATTGCGCCACTGCCCTCCTGCCTGGGCGGCAAGAGCCAGACTCTGTCTCAAAAATAATAAAGATCCATGGGGACCATATTCTGAGTTTTTACATGTTGATAACAGTTTTTTTATGTTATCAAAAAATCAGTTTTTGATAACATAAAAAACTGATTTTTTTTTTATGCTCGAAAATCAGTTTTGCTGAATATAAAATCCTTAGCTCACATTTTATCTTAATCATTTTAAATGTTAGTCTATTTTCTTCCAGCATGAAAAGCATTTCTGTCAAATGTTTTATAATTTTTCTCTTTCTCCTTTTTTTTTTTTTTAAAAAGTTGTTACCTTTAGAATATGTCTTGGATTGGGCCAGGCATGGTGGCTCAGGCCTGTAATTCCAGCACTTTGGGAGGCCAAGGTGGGCAGATCACTTCAGGTCAGGAGTTCAAGAACAGCCTGACCAACATGGCAAAACCCCGTCTCTAATAATACAAAAATTAGTTGGGTGTGGTGGTGGGTGCCTGTAGTCCCAGCTGCTCAGGAGGCTGAAGTAGGAGAATTGCTTGAACCCAGGGGGTGGAGGTTTCAGTGAGCCAAGATGGCACTACTCAATGCACTCCAGCCTGGGTGAGAGTGAGACTGTCTAAATAAAAAATAAAACATGTCTTGAATTGACATGTTACTCCTGGCTTTTACATTTTCTTCATTTCTTAAAAAAAAAAAACCAAAATCGTTTTTTCCCTTGCTAGGTGTGGTGGCCAACACCTATCGTCCCAGCTACTAAGGAGGCCGAGGCAGGAGGATTGCTTGAACCTGGGAATTTGAGACCAGTTTGGGCAACTTAGACCCTGGCTCTCAAAAAAGCAAAATTGTTCATTTTACCCTCTTTCTTGAACTCCCGACCTCAGGTGATCCGCCCGCCTTCGCCTCCAAAGTGCTTGGATTACAGGCGTGAGCCACCACGCCCGGCTACCCTCTTTCTTTTAAAGGTAAAATCTAATGTTTACTCTGTCTTGGGCCCCTTGTATTGTAGTCTTTATTTCTGAAATGATTTGTAAAAATTTTTGAAATCTTTTGTTCTGTTTCTGAGTTTTTCTCCCTCTTCTTATGTCTCTCCTTTCCTCTCCCTTTCCCTTTTCCTTTCCTTTTCCCTTTCCTTTTTGTTTTTGGTTTCTTTTTTTTGGAGATAGGATCTTGCTGTATAGCCTAGGCTGGAGTGCAGTGGCACAATCATGGCTCACTGCAGCCTTAAACCCCTATGCTCAAGTGATCCTCTTGCCTCAGCCTCTTGAGTTGCTGGGACTGTAGGCACTTGCCACTATGATTGGCTCATTTTTAAATTTTTTGTGTAGAAATGAGATCTGGCTGTGTTTCCCAGGCCTATCTCAAACTTTAATCTTTTCCCTATGCATGTTTTTCTTACATGTGTTCTTTATAGAGGTATTATTTGGCTTCATGTGTGTTTTGTTATAATAATTTTGTGTGGGATTTGATATCTACATTTGCTTGATCGTTTTTATGTGAAAGTAGTTTTTCTGAATTTTCAGAAACTTGTGTAGTTCAGGGTATCTCTTTGAACAAATTTTGTTTTTATGTAGTGTTTTCAAAATATTAGTGATGCTTTTTGAGTTTTGTCTTTTATTTATACTGTGTGTTTATTTGGAATTTCTCTTTCTTTCCTCTCTTTTGTGCCTGCCCTACCAACATTTGATTTCACTCCCAATACTTCCCCCTCATTATGGAAACTGTTCTAGAAGGGGCCCATAGTTGGTCAGTTTCAAGAGTTCATAGGAGCAGACTGTTCCTGTCATTTTGTTTCTAACCATAGACCTCTTATGATATTGGATTGGACAGCAACTCCCCTACTTCCCTTCCCCTTGTTTCATTTGCTATTCTCAAATTGGCCTGCTGTGGTTTCCAGTGACTACCTACCTGTCAGGTGTTTGGGGCTTCTGTTCTCAGGTGTGCCATGCCACTTGTTGCTTCCTTCTGTTTTCCTTTGCACTGGTGTATACGGACATTTAGGTATTGTGCTGTTGGTGTGTCCTCATCTGCTTGCATTTTCGAGTTTGTGGGGAATACCTTGTCTTCTGGTTTTGTTGTAAATGTTGCCCATGGGTTTTTGTTGCTTCTTTAGTTCTCTGTATTTATATGGGGATTCATAGATTTAAGAACACCACCTTACCAAGATTTTCCCCCTTAATTGCCTATCTTAGAGACAACTTTGAAAAATACAAATTTTGTACTGAGGGGGTGTGGCAGTGCCAGGCCGCACCCTCACCCCCACCCCCTGTTTTTGGGCAATATGTGACTTGCCAGCACGTTCAATGGGGCTCTCTTTCCTACCCTGAGTCACTTAAGGAAATGATCTCTATTCTTTGGGACAGTTCTAAAAATGAGGGAAAGCTGCTGAAGTTTTAGAGCACATTCTGTATTTCAGTATTTTGATAGCATGGAAAACTTAGTGGACCTTGGGGAAGGGATCTGAATTGTGGAGATGCTGTAATTATATTTGTATATTGTAACTACATTCATATTCTTACAGCTCTGTCAAATTTTTTCTGTTTTCTACTACTACTATTTGATATTACCTGTAATTGCATTTTGTTTTTCCTGTATATGAAAAACAGAGGAAAGTATATTATACAATATTTTCTCATTTTAATATTGTAACCTATAAGGCAGAATGACTGTGCTTAGTGTGTTTTTTTTTTCTCTTAAGGAAGAGAGAGAAAATCCTTCAAAACGGAGTAGAATTGAACGTGATATAGATAACAATTTGATCACGTCAACACCAAGAGCAGGAGAAAAACCTAACAAACAGATATCTCGAGTAAGACGGAAAAGTCAAGTAAATGGAGGTTTGTTAATATTTAGATACTGTTTTATTTAGATGTAAGCAGAGATCTCACCTGACACATTTCTTAGATATTTTTAAAAATCTACTTTGAGGCTGACGCCTGTAATCCTCACATTTTGAGAGGCCAAGATCCGCAGATCATTTGAGGACAGGAGTTTGAGACCAGCCTGGCCAACCTGACAAAACCCCGTCTCTACTAAAATCACACACAAATAATTATCCAGGCATGGTGGCGCTTGCCTGTAATTTCAGCTACTCAGGTGGCTGAAGCTTGAGAATTGCTTGAACCCAGGAGGCAGAGGTTGCAGTAAGCTGAGATTGTGCCACTGCACTCCAGCCTGGGTGATAGAGGAATACTCTCTCTCAAAAACAAAGCAAAACTACTTTGAGTAATTTTTGCCTCAATTTTGTAATCTTTGTATTAGGTATTAGTAATATGTAGTGAAATAAAAATGTGCTACTTTAAAAATTTTACTTTGAATTGAAATAAGTAGAGTATATACTTTTATGCTATTTAGCATAAAAATGTGTATGGATCAACATTTTGGATATCTAATAAACTCTTAAAGCAGTAATGATTGTGACTTAATTTAATTGAAATATGTACCAAATTTTTTTCTACATTATGCTACTTAAGAGCTCAGAGGGGACTTGCATCACTTAGTCCAGTAGTTCTTAATTAGGGGTGGTTTTTTCCTCTAAGGGACATTTGTCAATATCTAGAGACCTTTTTGGTTGTCACAACATGTGGAGGGGTGGCTACCAGTGTCTAGCAGGTGGATGTCAGAGATGTTATTAAACATCCTACAATACACAGGACAGCTCTTCAAAACAAAGAATTATCAGACTGAAATGTCAATAGTGTAGCTGTTGATAAACTCTGTCAATACTTTATTGTATAGCAGAGAAATTCCTCAAAGTCAAAAAGGAGGAGGATAAACATTAAGGAAAAGCAGAGACAGCTATAACTTTAGAGCAACTGTCCCCAGCCTTTTGGCACCAGGGAACAATTATGTGGAAGACACAGTTTTTCCGCTGTCAGTGATAGGGATGGTTTCTGGATGACATTGTTCCATCTTAGATCATCAAACATTAGTTAGATTCTCATAAGTATCACACAACCTAGATCCCTTGCATGTGCAGTTCACAATAGGGTTTATGTTCCTAAAAGAATATAATGCAGCATTTTATCTGCAGATAAGGTAGTAGAGGCAGAGCTCAGCCATTAATGCTTGCTCACCTCCTGCTGTATGGCCCAGTTCCTAATAGGCTGCGGACTAGTACCAGCAGGTAGGGGGTTAGGGATCCCTGCTTTAGATTATGGAGTACTATTTTGACCAGTGCTGTCTTAAACACAGCAGCAGTTTCTCCCCTTGTCTCTGCCCAGTGCAGTAATATATCTTTATTGTTAGAAAAAACAAACCAGAGGGGAGAAAAAGAAGACTGAGACAAGACAAGGGGGGACAAAATAGAGAAACAAGTTAGGCTGGGCACGATGGCTCATGCCTGCAATCCAAGCACTTTGGGAGTTTGAGACCAGCCTGACCAACATGGTGAAACCGTCTTTACTAAAAATACAAAAATTAGCTGGGCATGGTGGTGTGCGCCTATAATCCCAGCTACTCAGGTGACTGAAGCAGCAGAATTGCTTGAACCCAGGAGGCGGAGGTTGCAGTGAGCTGAGATCTTGCCATTGCATTCCAGCCTGGGCGACAGAGTGAGACTACTCCGTCTCAAAAAAAAAAAAAAAAAAAAAAGATGGGGGCCGGGCATGGTGGCTCACACACCTGTAATCCCAGTACTTTGGGAGGCCAAGGTGAGTGAAGCATGAGGTCAGGAGATAAGACCATCCTAGCTAATATGGTGAAACCCCATCTCGACTAAAATACGAAAAAATTAGCCTGGTGTGGTGGCATGCGTCTGTAGTCTCAGCTACTTGGGAGGCTGAGGCAGGAGAATCACTTGAACCCAGGAGACGGAGTTTGCAGTGAGCCGAGGTCACGGCACTACACTCTAGCCTGGGTAACAAGAGGAAGACTCCGTCTCAAAAAAAAAAAAAAAGAAGAAACAAGTTAAAAGACCATAGCAAAGAAGGAAATAAATAAATATAATGGTAGACATCAAGTTGTAGAGAGTTAAAGAATGATTAATCAGAACAGTTGATTTTACTTTTACATTAAAAAAAAATCTGTGGAACATATTTATTTACAGGAAACTTACCATTATTCTCCTTAGCCACTCTGAGATGGTGCCTCAGTGTCCACAAGTAATTTTTGACACTGCTGTGTATAGTCTTTTGCTTCAGTAGATTTATGTTGCCTCTGCTCATTTAGCTGTCATTCATTATATAGAAACATTATATGGAAAGTGTTTTTGGGTTTGTTTGTTTGTTTGTTTTTGTCTGTCTGTTTTGAGATGGAGTCTCTCTCTGTTGCCCAGGCTGGAGTGTAGTGGTGCGATCTTGGCCCACTGCAATCTCCACCTCCCAGGTTCAAGCAATTGTCTGCCTCAGCCTCCCGAGTAGTTGAGATTACAGGCGCCTGCCACCATGCCCAGCTAATTTTTTAAATTTTTATTAGAGACGGGGTTTCACCACATTGGCCAGGCTGGTCTTGAACTCCTGACCTCGTGATCCACCCACCTCGGCCTCCCAAAGTGCTGGGATTACAACATGAGCCACCATGCCCAACAAGGGAAGGTTTTATGAAGTAGAACCATCCCAGAATATAAACAAAAATAAAATAATTTGTGTTTTAGGTAGTAGGAACTAGTTTGCTTGCTTACAAAGAATATTCTTCATTTTGTCTTATACTGTCTTGATTTGAAGACTTTCAGTCTACAGGTGTAAATCTACTTTGAAAAAATTCACTAAATGTTAGCTTTAGAAACACATACAGAGCATTTGACTTACAAGTAATTTACCTCAGGGTTTCTTTAATAAGCTCTTCTTAACATTAGCATTAATTAGCATTCATGAAATATTTTGAGGGAAAAAGAGTTAATTCTATAAATGATTTATAACATTTCTGAAAGTCAGTATTTTCTAGATCATGACTTCTTTCTTTTTTCTTTTTTAGAAGCTGGTAGTTATGAAATGACAAATCAACATGTAAAACAAAATGGAAAATTAGAAGATAATCCTTCCTCTGGCAGTCCTCCAAGGACTACTTTGTTGGGGACCATATTTTCACCTGTCTTCAACTTTTTTTCACCAGCAAATAAAAATGGTAAGTATAAAACCATTAGCTGTGATTTGAGTTTTAAAAAATGCATAGTTTTTTTTTTTTTTTTAAAGATGAAGTATCACTTTGTTGCCCTGGCTGGAGTGCAGTGGCGTGATCTTTGCTCACTGCAACCTCCACCTCCTAGGTGCAAGTGATATTCCTCCCTCAGCCTTCCGAGTGGCTGGGACTATAGGCGCCCACCACCACGCCCAGCTAATTTTTTTCTGTATTTTTGGTAGAGACAGGGTTTCACCATGTTAACCAGGCTGGTCTCAAAATCTTGACCTTCAAGTGATCTGCCCACCTCGGCCTCCCAAAGTGCTGGGATTACTGTGTGAGCCACTGTGCCCAGCAAAAAAATACATAGTTTTTTTAAAGATCTTTTTTATTTTATTAGTGTATTTTGTCAGCATCTCGTTTGTTTTCCACCTCATTAAAAATATATAGCTCCTTGGGAGCTGGGTGTTTTGCCTGATGCCAGTAATCCGAATGCTTTGGGAGGCTGAGACAGGAGAATTGCTCAAGGGCAGGAGTTTGAGACTAGCCTGGGCAACATAGTAAGGCCCTGTCTCTACAAAAAAAGTAAAAATTATTCAATTGCACCTGTAGTCTTAGCTACTCCAAAGGCTGAGGTAGGAGGAATGCTTGAACCCAGCAGTTTGAACCGAGGAATTTGAAGCTGCAGTGAGCTATGATTGCACCGTTGCACTCAAGCTTGGAGAGCCAAGTGGGACCCTGTCTCTTAAAAAACTAAAAGAAAAAGAATGGAATGGCCCTGTCCTCTGGGAGCGGGGAGAGGGGTGGGAGTAGTGGCTCACAAAAGGCTTGAAAGAAAAGCTGAATCTGGAAAGGTGGTAAAAGGCATTCCAGGTAGAAGGAGCAGCATGAGTAGAGGCCTTGCAGCAGAAAACAGCATAGTGTATTTGAGAGTGTATTGTAGTTTGTAATTGATGGAACTGTGGATTTGAGAAGGGATAAGGTAGGAGAGCTATGAAGAAGTCATACTATAGAGGTAACCTAGTAAGATGATAAACTTTATTCAAGTAGGTGATAATTGAAAGGTGTTTTTTTTTTTTTCAAAGTGAAAGCAAGTTTATTAAGAAAGTAAAGCAGTAAAGAATGGCTATTCCATAGGCAGAGCAGCCTGAAAGGTTTTAAGTTGCTGAATAATATGATCTGACTTATGTTTTATAAAGATCACTTGGGCAATAGTGTGTAGGGTAGATTCTGAAGAGGCTGTAGGCAGGTAGCACAATTAGTAGACTTGAAGTAGTTCATGTGAGACTTGATGAGACCTTAATTGTATTAGAGAAGACAGGAAGGATCAGAGGACAGAAAATAGACACATTTTTGGTGTAGATTGGAATTGAAAGAGAATAGAGAAGATGACAGAAGAGTAGAAGATTCGAGGAAAATAAAGTCCCTGGGAGATAGATAGTTGAGTGTAATTTGGGCCGTTACGAGTTTGAGATGCCATGAAATACTCAAAAATATTCAGGGCCAGGTGCCGTGGCTCACAGTTGTAATCCCAGGACTTTGGGAGGCCGAAGTGGGCGGATCATGAGGTCAGGAGATCGAGACCATCCCAGCCAACATGGTGAAAACCTTGTCTCTACTAAAAATACAAAAATTGGCTGGGCGTGGTAGCGCATGCCTGTAATCCCAGCTACTCAGGAGGCTGAGACAGGAGAATCGCTTGAACCAGGGAGTCAGAGGTTGCAGTGAGCTGAGATCACGCCATTGCACTCCAGTCCAGGAGACAGTGTGAAACTCCATCTCAAAAAATTATAATATTTAGTAGTAATATTTTTCCTTCATGCTGAAGAATCTGTGAAGATATGTACAGAAATAGATGTTTGGGGAAGAAGGAGTTGAAGTTTGATAGTTATAAGAAATGGTCTCTCTCTCTCTCCCCCCCTCCCTCCCTCCCCCTTTCTCCCCCCTCTCCCCACCCCCATCTCCATGCCCCTGTCTCCCCCCTTCTCTCTTTCTCTCTCTTTTATTTGGATTATGACCAGTCTTTGTAATTATTTTTTGTTCCATAGCCTGGGACTAGGGTCTGAGAAGCCTGTTGGTTATATTAATTCAAGAGGGATTTCTTGATGGATGACAGTGAAAGAATAAGAAGTCAAGGATACTGAGGCTGCCAGCTTAAGACTGGGTTTAAGTGATATACCACGAAGTCTAACTAGATGAGGAGGGTGGTGAAGAAGTGTTTGAGGGATGTGTTTGGAATTAAACAGACTGGCCTTTATCAAGTTTGAAGATCACATATAATGGAAGTATGAGATATATAATTTGAAGGTTAGGAGGTTGTGGTAAGTGGTTAATACAATATTAGAATTTTAGGTTTCAGAGGTGAAATTTCTCAGTGTTAATGTCCACGTTATGGCCATGGTAGTAACTGATACAGAGCAGTATGAATGAAGATAGTTGGAGCTGAAGAGGGCAAGAACTTTGAGGATAGTTGTTGGATGAATCATTGACATCATCTGTAATAACAACTAGACAAAATACTGTGTTAAGCAGAAGAGTAAACTGGTAGCTGTGTATTAAACTCCTTTGTGATTGAGAGGATTCTTGCAGTTAATGGTAGGTGCCAGCAGTGAGGATAAGTGAAGAATTATATAGCCATGTGACATTAGTGGAAAACCAGTGATTGTATAGTAACAATGGAGATAAATGAATTCTGATTCAATTAGTATGTCGGGTATGGGAGAATAAAGAGCATTGAGGGAAGGGATCAGGAAAACCTTTTAGGAAAGAGGTTAAATTTAAAGCAGCACGAGAGAAGGGATGTGCTCTAAGGAAGTTGAGAATATTGGAGGTTAATTTTGTTACTTTTGTTTAAAATGACATTTGGAAGATTCCAGAAGGAAGTGGAAAGACTCGGAATCATTTTTTCTTTTTTACTTGAGACAGAGTCTTGCAGTAGTATGGTCACAGGTCACTACAGCCTTTAGTTGCTGGGCCCAAGCCATCCTCCCACTTCAGCCTCCTGAGTAGCTGGGATCACGGGTGTGTACTACCACACCCAGTTAGTTTTTGTATTTTTTGTGGAGACAGCGATGTTGCCTAGGCTGGTCTCAATCTCCTGAGCTCAAGCAGTCTGCTTACCTCAGCCTCCCAAAGTGCTGGGCAGCTGGGCACGGACAGGCATGAGTCACCACACCTGACCCAGTCTTTGTTACTGAGATAGAGTTTTGCTGAGAAACTATTCTTCGGTCTTTTAATTAAAAGGTTCTCATGATTAGAACAGTTAGCTGATTTTTTGATACCTCTGATTGAAAAATTACAATTGGACACATGACTAGGATGGAAAAACTTTGCTCACAAATGTTATTCTAGCTCGTAAGCCTTCATTCCTCATTGTTTGAAATGGCTAGCAAAGATTCTCTAAAAAACAATATTCTCGGCTTTGCTCCTGTAGGAATCATCAGTCTAAATAAATATATTGCACAGTGATGTTGCATTTAGTTTTTCTAAATAGTTGGATTTTTAAAGATAATAGTACACTGAATTATGATTTTAGGAACATCAGGATCAGATTCTCCAGGACAGGCTGTGGAAGCCGAAGAAATAGTAAAACAGCTTGATATGGAACAGGTGGATGAGATCACTACCAGTACTACTACATCAACTAATGGAGCAGCTTACTCAAATCAAGCAGTTCAAGTGAGAGCATCAATAAACAATGGTTTAGAAGAAGCAGAAGAAACAGTTAATCGTGATATCCCACCCCTTACAGGTGAAGAAAATTTCTTACACATCTTCATGAGTAGTTGATAAAAATACAGTATTTCATATTTTTCTTAAACAGATTATATGCATAGGTTTTTCTTCCTGGAAGTTAAAAAAAAAATTAAAATTGGAAACAAAACTTTGTCCCAAAAATCCAAAGCCATTTTGAAATTATTTTTTAAAGGTTTTGACCAAGTATTAGTCATTTCACAGTTTAAATATTTCCACTAATCTTATTGCCTGGAGAAATTTGACACGACTAACAAAATATATGCTCATGTTCATGAACATCCTTATTATTATTGCACAAGTCTTGGACCCTTATGTCTGAGGTCTCTACCTAGAAGCAAGTCTCATACCTTCAGATTTGTTTCATTACAAAGATGAGATCCCCCCATAGGTGCTTCTGTTCCTAGATCTCCCCATATACCTAACTTTGCAGCCTGACTTGGATCTGCCAAACATAATTACTGGGTTTCTGAGCCAGTTGTCCTTGAAATGTGGAAACACATGGATCAGGAATTATTGCCTCTGAGTATTGTGGTGGATAGACAAGGTACAAGATGGAATTGTGTTCCATCATTCTTAAAAGCAGAAAGAAAACTGAAGAAAGCCATCTTATTAGGGCATGGAGATTTCATCTTAAATTTTTGTTTGTTTGTTTACTGTGGTACTAGGTATTTGAGAGAGCCCAGTAAATATATATTAGTTAAGAAACCTAGTTTGGGGCTAGGCATGATGGCTCGGGCCTGTAATCCCAGTACTTTAGGAGGCCAAGACAGGAGGATTGCTTGAGGTCAAGAGTTTGAGACCATCCTGTGCAAAAGAGCCAGACCCCATGTAGGGTAGAGTCTAGCTCTGTCCCTCAGGCTGGACAGTGCAGTGGCACGATCTTGGCTCACTGCATCCTCTGCCTCCTGGGTTCATGCAATTCTCCTGCCTCATCCTCCTGAGTAGATGGAATTACGGGCATGTGCCACCACACCCAGCTAATTTTTTTTTAACTTTTAGTAGAGACGGGGTTTCATCATGTTGACCAGGCTAGTCTTGAACTCCTGACCTCAAATGATCCACCCACCTCAGCCTCCCATAGTGCTGGGATTGCAGGCGTGAACCACCTCGCCTGGCCAAAAAAAATTTTTTTTTTAATTAACAGGGATGGGGGCGTGTGCTTATTGTCTTAGTTACTCAGGAGGCTAAAGCAGGAGGTTTGCTTGAGCCCAGGAGTTCCAGACTACTGTGAGCTATGATTGAGTTACTGCAATCCAGCCTAGGCAGCAGAGCAAGATCCAGTCTTGGGAAAGAAAAAAAGAAACATAGTTTGGTTTAAGGAAATAGAATAATATATAGATGTTTCCTGAGTTACAGTGGTTCATCTTCAAAATTTTTTACTTTACAATGGGTTTATCAGGGTGTTAAATGCATTTTGACTTACGATATTTGTGACTTATGCTCGGTTTATTGGGATATAGCCCCATCATAAGTCTAGGTGCATCTGTACTTCTCTCAGCTATAAAAAGGAAGCTTTTAAAAAAGTCATTGACACAGCAAAAAAACATTGAAAGAAAATATGATACAATTATGAAGCTTCTATATAATGCAATCCAGTAATACCAATATGAAGGGACAAGGAGCAAAATAGGAAAGGCTTAAAGTCATCAATTAAAAGATTCATATCTGTAATGTTAAATTTATAATAATACAGAATCTAACAAGCAAATCAATTATGTTCATTTTGTGGGTGATACTTGCAATTAACCCACCTTTGACCCATCATTTTATGCTTATTACTTTGCCCATTGGATATAAGACTAAGGAAGTAAAGTATAGACTAAAGTTCAGAGCTTTGGCTTCCTGTTTGATGTTTGTTCTGTATTTTCATGCTGGTATATAAGCCTTTGTATTTATTTTTTCTGACAGCTGTGAGGATGGAGAAAGGATTTCTGTAACCTTAGGGGTTTCTAGAAGGGAAAATTAAAATTTACTGTAGTTGTCACAGTCATTCATTTATTCCCCCAATGTTTATGAGCACATATTTTTCTGTGATGGGAACTGTTGATGAATTGACCCCTGAGGAGTTTGTTATCTAACTGAAAAGCCAAGTATACAGAAACATCACCATACAGTATGGTGAGTGCTGCTACAAAGAAGTTAGCTAAATGACATGGTGTGACATATTACAGTTACTCTATTGGGATGATCATGAGAATATAGATGTAACATTTGTACTGATCTTAAAATACGAATATGAGTGACAAAAGTATTCTTTTCCTTGAGAACATAGCCAAAGAGAAAAAGAAAGTAGGAAGCTGGTGGCTGTGTTACTTTGGATGACTTATTTAAGCCCTTGAGACAGTTTCAAATACAGTTTTCTTAGCTTTAACATGGCTATTATAATACAAGGTTTTGCAGGCTAAATGAGATAAAATATGCAAAATACTTAACATACAAGCACTTAACAAATATTCTTGACTGGGCACCATGGCTCATGCCTATAATCCCAGCACTTTGGGAGGCCAAGGTGAGCAGATCACTTGAGCTCAGGAGTTTGAGACTAGCCTGCACAATATGGTGAAACCCTATCTCTACAAAAAAACATATAAAAAATGAGCTGGTCATCGTGGCTCATACACCTATAGTCCCAGCTACCCGAAGGACTGAGGTAAGAGGATTGCTTGACCTGGGAGGTCAAGGCTGCAGTGAGCTGTGTTCACGCCACTGCACTCCAGCCTGGGCGACAAAGTGAGACCTGTCTTGAAAAATAATAATAAAGTAAATAAATAAAAATAAATTTTGTTTCATTCATCTGAGGTTAATAGGAACTTGAAACAGTAAGTTGTTGGAAGTTACATTTTCTTGTGCTAATTATTAGAGGCATGATATTGCCAGAGCTGCACAAAAATTCTGTTTTACATCTGATGTCATCCATTGAACATACACACCAGGTTGACTCTGTCTCAAAAGGTGTTAACACATTATAATTGGACAAAAGACTATTTTGTCATGAAAGACTATTCTCTACCATTTCGTTTCTAAAGAAACATTACAGAAATTTTTATTGGGTTCCACTTTAAATTTTTATATCTAAGACATTACCTATTTGGCTTATAAGTTACCTTTGTCTTCTCCTTACATTTAAGTTGTAATTATTGTCTTGGAAAATTCCCAGTATAATTTCTAAAGCTCTATCAAATGATACAATCTTAGCTCAAACTAGGAATGAACTATGGCATGCAATACAGAATTACTTCTGGACCATTTTTAAGTTGTTTATAAATTAGAAGTAAAATAATATGTCTTATAAAGCAGTGATTTTGATCAGGCACGATGGCTCACCAGCACTTAAGGAGGCCGAGAAGGGAGGATCTCTTGAGCCCAGGAGTTTGAGACCAGCCTGGGCAGCATAATGAGACCGTTTTTTGTCTCTACAAAAAAACTTTTTTAATTGTCCAGGTGTGGTAGTACACCTGTAGTCCCACCTACTTGGGAAGCTGAGACAGGAGGATTGCCTGAGCCCAGGTCAAGACCACAGTGTTTCCTCCATGGCACTCCAGCCTGGGTAACAGAACAGGACCCTGTCTCAAAAAAAAAAAAAAAAAAAAAAAAAAAAAGACAGACTGACTGACCAAAATAACAATTTCTGGCTGGGTGTGTTAGCTCACACCTGTTATCCCTGCACTTTGGGAGGCCGAGGTGAGTGGATTACCTGAGGTAAGGAGTTCAAGACCAGCCTGGACAACATGCTGAAACCCCTTCTCTACTAAAAATACAAAAAAATTAGCTGGGTGTGGTGGCAGGCACCTGTAATCCCAGCTACTCTGGAGGCTGAGTCAGGAGAATCCTCTGAACCTCAGAGGTGGAGGTTGCAATGAGCTGAGATCGTGCCGCTGCACTCCAGCCTATGTGACAGAGGAAGCCTCCATCTCAAAAAAAATAAAGAACAGTTTCTGCATAGAGTAGCATTTCTTAATTTATTTTATTTTTGTATATATGGATGGAGTTTTGCTCATGTTGCCCAGGCTGGAGTGCAGTGGTGCGATCTTGGTTCATTGCAACCTCCACTTTCCAGGTTCAAGCGATTCTTCTGCCTTAACCTCCTGAGTAGCTGGGATTACAGGCATGTGCCACCACACCCGGCAAATTTTGTATTTTTAGTAGAGATGGGGTTTCTCCATGTTGATCAGGCTGCTCTCGAACTCCTGACCTCAGGTAATCCGCCCACTTCGGTCTCCAAAAGTGCTGGGATTGCAGGCGTGAGCCAATGTGCCTGGCCACATGTCTTAACTTTTTAAGATTGTAGTCTTGAGATTCCTGGAAACATGTACATATAATTTTTTTTTAAATAAATCTTCAAAGGGTTCATGAACCTTTTAAAGACTGTTTATAGATCTCAGGTTTAAAAACTACATTTGGGATAGGCACGGTGGCTGACACCTTTAATCCCAGCACTTTGAGAGGAGGCCGAGGCAGGCAGATCACGAGGTCAGGAGTTCGAGACCAGCCTGACGAACATAGTGAAACCTCATCTCTACTAAAAGTATAAAACTTAGCCAGGCGTGATGGTGCGCACCTGTAATCCCAGCTACTCAGAAGGCTGAGGCAGAGGAATCATTTGAACCTGGGAAGCAGAGGTTGCAGTGAGTTGAGTTGTGCCATTGCACTCCAGGCTGGGCAACAGAATGAGACTCCGTCTCAAAAAAAACAAAAAACAAAAAACATTTGGGTCTAATGTTAGCATACATTTACTGACTGCCTGTGTATACAAGGCGCTTTTTGAACTATTACCCCTATAAGAGCACCATGAAATTTTTTTTGGTAATTACATGTAAATGTCATACAATTAAGAGATTACATTTTTTTAGAGTATGTTTTTCTGTTAATAAGTAGTACATTTTCTCTTAGCTGATAAGCATCTTAATTCTAGCTATGATCTGATTTGCCATTTTGTCTGTAGTGGTCATTTTTCCCTTTAGATCTAAAGTTAGATCTATATGTTAATAAATTTGCTTTTATGTGTTGTTTATAAATTATTTCTGTATTTAAAATACACAGGGTTTCAGGAAGACCTTATATAGAAGCAGTAAAAATGTGTATTACAGGGCTTCAGGAAGATCTTACATAGGAGCAGTAAAAATGTGTATTTCATGAAGCATTAAGTAAAAACAACATTTTGTCTTTCACTGTGTTAAACAGCACCAGTAACTCCAGATAGTGGTTATTCATCAGCCCATGCAGAGGCCACCTATGAAGAAGACTGGGAAGTATTTGACCCGTGAGTTGTTTTTTTCCTTCCTTCCTTCCTTCCTTCCTCCCTCCCTCCCTTCCTCCCTCCCTCTCCCCTCCCCCTCCTTCCTTTTTGGAGCATGATGGAAGTTCGTTATATATGTGGATTGGTGGCTAAATAGTACATTGCCAAGATATATAACCTGTAGGTATTACAACTTTTACTGGGTATATAACCTGTAGGTATTGCAACTTTTACTGGGGCTGGGTGCAGTGGCTCATCCCAGCACTTTGAGAGACCCAGGCAGGCAGATTGTTTGAACCCTGGAGTTCAAGACCAGCTTGGGCAACATGGCAAAACCTGTCTCTATAAAAAATACAAAAATTGGCTGGGCGCGGTGACACACGCCTGTAATCCCAGCTATTGGGGAGGATCACTTGAGCCTAAGAGGCAGAGGTTACAGTAAGCTGTGATAGAGTGAGACTGATTTATAGAGATACTAATTTCTATATTTTCACTTTTATTAACATATTTTATAAATTTTGTTTTCTGGGTTAACTGCTTTATAGACTTTTAAATGGGCTGAGCTTAGTAATGTTTTATATTTATAAAAAGTAAAATGTTGAAATTTTTAAAAAATCTGATTTATAGCTATTATTTCATCAAACATGTCCCGCCACTGACAGAAGAACAACTAAATAGGAAACCTGCTCTTCCGCTGAAAACAAGAAGCACACCGGAATTCTCCCTAGTTTTAGACTTGGTAAGTCTCTAGAGGTAGAGAGAATAAACGGGTGAAATTGTTTTTTAAAATCATGTCTATATTAGCGTTCTCCTTTTTTGTTTGGATCATGTTTTCCTGAAGGACCAAATACAGTTTGGGTCAACTGAATTAACCATATGCAAGACCATAACCCTTATTTTTATATATATATTATACCAATAAACTTTTGATTAATAGTCTCAAAAGCACAAGTTCTTAATACTGACTAACAAAGTTTTTAATATGATCTCCGATATGATTTAAAAATTTGTATTTTAGGGGCTCAGGGCAGTAGCTCATGCCTGTAATCCGAGAACTTTGGGAGATCGAGGTGGGTGGATCACTTGAGGCCAGGAGTTTTAGACTAGCCTTACCAACATGATGAAACCCATTTTCTACTAAAAATTCAAAAATTAGCTGGGCATGGTGATATGCACCTGTAATCCCAGCTACTCAGGAAGCTGAGGCACGAGAATCCTAGAACCCAGGAGGCAGAGGTTGCAGTAAGCTGAGATCATGCCACTTCGCTCCAGCCATGGTGACAGAGCAAGATTCTTTCTTGAAAAAAAAAAATGATATTTTAGGTTACCAGAAGAGCTTTGAAAACAATTATCTCCTATTTGCTAACCAAATTTAATATATAGTCACATTTCCCATCTGCCTCTAATTTCTTATTAATTTTGCATTTTTAAAGTTTGTTTAGTTTTTTTAAGGCTGGTAAAGTAAAGCAGTAGGATTGGGGGAGGAACTAATTTTTGATGGAAAATATCATGTCATATTGGAAAATATCATTAAGCATTTGTTTCTGGTACCCTATAATTGGAGATGTGATTTAGTTCTCATAGAAAATTTATCTTAGCCAGGCACAGTGGCTCATGCCTGTAATTTCAGCACTTTGAGCCTCCATTTGGCCCAGGAATTCAAGACCAGCCTAAACAACATAGTGAGACCCACGGCTCTGCAAAAAATGAATGGGCCTGGTGGTGCAACCCCTGTGGTCCCAGCTACTTGGGAGACTGAGACAGGAGGATCCCTTGAGGCGAGGAATTTGAGGTGGCAGTGAGCTACAATTTTGTCACTGTACTGCAGCCTGAGCAGCAAAGCCTGATATCATTTCAGTTTTAAAAGAAGGAAGGAGCCTGGCACAGTGGCTCACGTCTGTAATCCCAGCACTTCGAGAGGCTGAGGCAGATGGATCACAAGGTCAAGAGATTGAGCCCAGCCTGGCCAAGATGGTGAAATCCCGTCTCTACTAAAAATACAAAAATTAGCCAGGCGTGGTGGCATGCCTGCTACTCAGGAGGCTGAGGCAGGAGGATCACTTGAACCTGGGAGACGGAGGTTGCAGTGAGCCGAGATCCCGCCATTGCACTCCAGCTTGGGTGAAAGAGTGAGACTCTGTCTCAAAAAAAAAAAAGAAGGAAAGAAAATTTGTCTAGGTTGGGCATGGTGGCTCACACCTATAATCCCAGCACTTTGGGAGGCCAAGGGCAAATACTTGAGTACAGGCATTGGAGACTTGCCTGACCAGTAGAGTGAAACCCTATCTTTACTAAAAATATAAAAATTAGCCGGGCATGGTGGTGCACGCATGTAATCTCAGCTACTTGGGAAGCTGAAGCAGGAGAATCGCTTGAACCCAGGAGGTGGAAATTGCAGTGAGCCTAGATTGTGCCACAGCACAACCTTGTTCAGGTTGTTCACAGAGTGAGACTCTGCCTCAAAGAAAAGAAAAGAAAATTTATCTTGAAGAAGAAGTCTATTATTTTAAATTTTAAATTAGCATGTATAATTGTGTTTTGAGAGTTCAGCAGCTTAGTTTTTGCCGAGCCAAAGAGATGTAAGAGAAGTATCCAGAAGTCCTAAGATACTTATTTGAGTATAAATAAAAATAAAATTTTGAAACTGATTATAAGTAGTACAGATTTGATATGCAGGTCAGTGGAGACAATGAAAAAGATGATTTTGACCAGGCATGGTGGCTCACGCCTGTAATCCCAGCACTTTGGGAGACTGAGGCAGGTGGATCACAAGGTCTTTCAGGAGATCGATACCATCTTGGCAACATGGTGAAACCCCATCGCTACTAAAAATACAAAAGTTAGCTGGGTGTGGTGGCATGTGCCTGTAGACCCAGCTACTTAGGAGGCTGAGGCAGGAGAACTGCTTTAACCCCAGAGGCAGAGGTTGCAGTGAGCTGAGATTGTGCCACTGCATTCCAGCCTGGGCAACAGAGTGAGACTCTGTCTCAAAAAAAAAAAAAAGAAAAAAGAAAAAAGAAAGGTGATTTTGAATTTAGGAGTTGATGTGGTCAAGTTTGACCCTATTATTTTGAATCTAGTGTGCAGGTAACAGAGAAGGAAAGATAAGAATTGGCAGAGCATAAATAATTTTACAGAAGTAGATGAAGAATAATCAATTTAATAGGTGATAGATGAAGTATTAGGATTAGTTATGATTCAGTTGTAGTAAAGAAAATACTTAAGATGCTAAGAGAATACCATGAAATGCTTAGTCTGATATGCTATTAAAATGAGGCATGTCTAGAGTATTTTTTGCTCTTTGCCTTCCCAGAGTTTAACTTTAGGTTAAAAGAAACACTCCAGCTAATAAGTTGTGGAATTACAAAAGATGAACATCTGTGTTTTATTTTAACTGAATTTAAACGTACTGAAAATTTAAGGGATTGTTACTAGCCACTTCATTATTATTATTTTTTAAAATTCTGTCACTTTATACTAATGAAAGCCTTTTTTTGTTTTTTAAGCATTGAAGGTTTGAGAAATGGACATAAATATTTGTGCCTGCGTTATTTGAACTCACCTTACTTTCTTATTCTTTTAATGAGAAAACAAGATCTGGTAATTAAAGATGAGAAGTTTTCATTGTTTGCTATTTAGTAAAACTGTATGAAACATAATTTGTGAGATACTAAAACACCTACTTAAAGTAAGACGCTTTATAAAACGTTGGAGGATAAGGAGTTATATGAACAGAATATATTTTTTAAATAATTAGATTCTACACTTAAACTTACTAACTATAAAAAAGTAGCATGCATGTAGGTTTAACTAAAAGTTGGCAACTATAGAACTCAGAGCCGTGCTTCTCAAACTTGATTATGTGTCAGAGTCATCTGAGGTGCTTCTAAAAACAGAGATTGCTAGGCCGGACATGGTGGCTCATGCCTGTAATCCCAGCACTTTAGGAGGCCGAGGCCAGCGGATCATGAGGTCAGGAGATTGAGGCCATTCTGGCTGACACGATGAAAACCCTGTCTCTACTAAAAATACAAAAAATTAGCCAGGCGTGGTGGCACACTCAGGATCCTGAGGCAGGAGGATCCCTTGAATCCAGGAGGCAGAGATTGCAGTGAGCTGAGATCTCAACACTGCACTCTAGCCTGGGCAACAGCGCGAGAGTCTGTCTCAAAAAAAAAAAAAAAAAAAAAAAGATTGCTGCCAGGCATGGTGGCTCACTTCTGTAATCCCAGCACTTTGGGAGGCCAAGGTGTGTGGATCACTTGAGGTCAAGAGTTCGAGACCAGCCTGACCAATATGGTGAAACCCTGTCTTTACTAAAAATATAAAAATTACGGAGGCACGGTCGCAGGCACCTGTAACCCCAGCTACTTCGGAGGCTGAGGGAGGAGGATTGCTTGAACCTGGGAGGTGGAGGTTGCAGTGAGCTGAGATCGTGCCACTGCAACAGAGGGAAACTCCATCTCAAAAAAAAAAAAAAAAAAAACCACACAGGGATTGCTGAGCCCCATCCCCTTTCCTGAGTTTTTGATCATCAGAAGTGAAGTTAACATTTGCATTTCTAACGAGTTCTCAAATGATGTTGATGCTGCTTGCTGGTCCAGGAGCTGCACTTGAGAACTGGTGACTTTAGAAACTCCTATGCCACATTGCTGTGCCACATATAGTAATATATTATAAATGTAAAATTCCACATATGAATGGGTGCTTTAGTGTTTTTGGTGATTACGAATACATAAAATTATCCTTTGAAGTTTCTTTTGCTATCTTGTTTGATTCAATATGTGTTTTTTGTTTTAAGGATGAAACACTAGTGCACTGTAGTCTAAATGAGCTAGAAGATGCAGCACTTACTTTTCCAGTCCTTTTCCAAGATGTCATTTATCAGGTAATTAACATTTTTTTAAATGATTTTTGGCCTGATAGGTAACATTCTGAAAAAAGAAATCTCCTGTAATTTTTTTGTGTGTATGTAACATTAAATGTGTTTTTCTGTAGAAGTATAATGGATTTCATCAACATTTTAATAATTTATTAACAAAATTAGCATCATGCTAGATATTACATAAAACAACATTAATTTGTTACTCCAAAAATGCTAACTTTCTTACCCTGATGATCTCTGCTAGTTTCGTAATCTGTTTGCCAGCAGGTGGAGGCAGGAGCACTGATAACATAGATCCCCAAGAGGAACTTGCCAGGTTAACTCCTGATGTTTTTGTTTTCCAAAAATCAGGTTAATACAAAGAAAACTCATTCCTTGTTGGTCATTTTATTTCCTGTAGAAATAATAATGTGGTCTGTGAAAATTACACTTTAGTACATCTATTTTATTATTAATCTCAGAATTCCAGGACACTTTTCTAGTTATTGTTTTACTTAAGGTGTTTGGGTTTAAGCATTTCTCTCTCATCTGTCCTGATGGACAGGTAACAGTGCAAAATACAAATATTATTAAAATTTCACTGTGGATTATGTGTGCTGGCCATTGTTTTTACTTTACGTTTAAGATCTTCCCGTTATTATAAGATTAATAATATAAGTGAGTTCACTTTAAAAATTGCAACGTTAACTTCCTGTTTTGGAGGTTGTTATTTAATTAGCATTATTTTCATTATATAATAGTTGTTCAAAGATTGGGGATCAAAAAGTTTGTTGTCTTTCAAGAGGGAGCCAGCCTAAAGCTTAACTTAATAAAGTCACAGAGCATTTGCCATGTGGATGATGAAAAGGTGTTTGGTTGTTTATGTGCTTTTAATAGGCAGTTAGAATGTGGTTATAGTTTTCTTGGCAGATAATAATTGTTGTCTCACAGAAATCATGAAATTTAAGAGTTAAAAAGAAGTTTGTGGTTCATGGCTAGTGTAACCTACTTTGTCTAGTAATGAGTTGTAAAAGGATTTATTTTAGTTGTCTAGTTTTAACGTTGGGTAGGTATTGCAGCTATGGCAATAAATATGTGAATATTGAATTCACTTTTTATGTAAGCAGATTTTGGTCCTGATAATCAGGGGATAAGCAAAATGTACATAAAATTAAAAATTAAAGACTTTTCTGTTGCCTTTCAAAGCTTGTTATTTGGTTTAAGGCAAATATTTTTCTTGAGACATTTTCTATCCAATTGGTGGTTCTTGTTTAGTGGACTTTAAGGACAGAAGTCTTTGTGGCAGATCTAAATAGTATAGTCATATCTTAGTTTTCTCTTTTTAGCTCGATAACCTTGGGGTTTTTCTGGTTTTTGCTTTTTGGGTGTTTTTCATGACTGCATTTGAAAAAAAAATGGCTTTGAATTTGGAAAGGAAAGCTATTATTGAAACACATAGATAAATGATTTTGAGGTGACTTCTTAAGCTTCTAGGTTTGAAATTGAAATTTGTTACAGATGGCTTTTCATCTGTTTATGTAATTTTTAGTAGTAAAATAAGAAACTTAAGTAGGTAAATTTGATTCTTCTCTTTCATGAGTATTTCTCTTCAGTATGATCATAAAATTGAATTTTTTTTCCACCGCTTCTACTATTTCTGTTTTAACTCTCTTTTTAAAGTTCTTATTATTTCATGTGGATCTGGATAGTTGTCTTATTTTGAATAAAAAGCTTCTAGCAGTATATATGTCTAAATCAAAAACTACATATATGTACTGCATCTGTGGAATTCAGAGAACTTTTTTTCTTGTATATTCTGAGTTACACTTTCTGAAAACTGAAAAATAAATGATCTAGCATTAATGGGAGCACAGAGCAGGTAGTTTGAACTTTACAAGCTATAGAGATGATTGCATTTTAATATGATTTAGTTACCACATCACAGACAGAGTTTAGTTACTCTTCAGTAAAATTTTGAGGCTATCCGTAGTTAATATTGGGTACATTCCCTTGGATTTCTGGTTTTGGCATAGCCATTCTGTCTTTTAAAAAATAAATGAAGAAATCTTTGGGTTAGGGTTCCCGCAGTTTTCAGACCAGCAAGCTCCCTTTAAACAGGGAATGATGTCTTTTAAACTTTCAGTGGTGTTGTCTCCATCTACTGGCAAAGAAGAAATATACACAAGGGTCTGAGATGATCTAAGAGATTTTGGAGAAACCACATTATTAGGTAAGACGTAACTTAAATATTTAACCACTATACTGTGATGTGGCCCACTTAAAGGTAGAAACCTGTAAAGTACTACATATATTCTTACTTTAAAAAAATTTATTGGCCGGGCGCGGTGGCTCATGTCTGTAATCCCAGCACTTTGGGAGGCTGAGGCGGGTGGATCACAAGGTCAGGAGTTCAAGACTAGCCTGACCAACATGGTGAAACCCCATCTCTACTACAAATACAAAAAAATTAGCTGGGCATGGTGCCATGCGCTTGTAATCCCAGCTACGAGGGAGGCTGAGGCAGGAGAATCGCTTGAACCCAGGAGGTGGAGGTTGCGGTGAGCCAAGAGTGCACCATTGCACTCCAGCCTGGGCAACAGAGCAAGACTCCGTCTCAAAAAAAAATAATTATTGAGGTGAAATTCACATGAAAAATTAACCATTTCTAAATGAATATTTCCATAGCATATATCTGTATATTCTTGAATGTTAGTTTTATAGCATTTAAATATATATATATATATATATATATATATATATATATATATATTCTATATGTAAAGATCAAATTATTCATCTGAATCAAAGCCAGATAAAGTGTCTTCTTGGGACTTGCTTTACATTTTTTTTTTCTTTTTGTGGTAAATTTGTTATGATTGACTTATAACTAATTTTAATTCTACCTGTTATTTCTATTTCATTTAAAAACTAAAGTAATTGTATTATATATGTTTTAATAATTGCCTATATCAGGGGTTTGCAACCTTTTTCTATAAAGGGCCAGCTCAGCTGTAAATATTTTAGGTTTTGTGGTCTTTGTCATAATTACTTTTTCTGCTGTTGCAGCATGAAAATAGCCATGGACAGTATATAAATGAAGAAGCATGGCTGTGTCCCAGTAAAACTTTATTTACAAAAATCAGTGGCAGGCTCCATTTGACCAACCAGCCATAGTTTGCTGATTCCTGGTCTAATAATTACGACAGTATATGCCAGGCGTGGTGGCTCACGCCTGTAATCCCAGCACTTTGGGAGGCTGAGGCAGGAAGATCATGAGGTCAGGAGTTCGAGACCAGCCTGACCAACATGGTGAAACCCTGTCTCTACTAAAATACAAAAATTAGCTGGACGTGTTAGCCGGCGCCTGTAATCTTAGCTACTGGGGAGGCTGAGGCAGGAGAATTGCTTGAATCCGGGAGTCAGAGGTTGCAGTGAGCCAAGATCATGCCATTGCACTCCAGCCTGGGTGAAAGAGTAAGACTCCATCTCAAAAAAAAAAAAAAAGAGTATGTACAGTAAATTTACATATTTGAATTCTAAGTAGAAGTAAGTAATCAAAATGTTCATGAAAACTCTTGTAAATATATGTAGAAAATTTAAATTACATCCACAGTAATCTAGTTGTGGGCCTTGAAAGTTTTTTTAAAATCAGAGTTTGAGGGAAATTTCAGGTGGCCACTACTCATATTTAAAGATTGCCTGACTTAATGATACATACTCTTCTTTTGGTTGATATGTAGGAATAAACTTGGTCAATGCAAGTCTTAGAATTTGTAAGCGGGTAGATTATTCTAAATCAGTACCTTGAGGTATAATTTGAATTCCATTTCTCTAGGAGATTTTGAAAAAAGCTTATTCTAAATTAGTACCTCGAGGTATAATTTGAATTCCATTTCTTTAGGAGATTTTGAAAAAAGCCTGAAAGATCCATCTCAAATTAAAATTTGATGTATGTTACTACTAACACTATGTGGAGTAGACAGATTATAGTTTGTATATGGAGAAAAAGTCATTTGAAAGAAGAATTGACTTTTTAAATGTGAGGATATGCCATTTGTATAGGCAAAATTATAGGCTCTTTGTTTGAATGGGTCTACTTTTCTTAAATTGGTATTTTTTTCACATTGTTTTATAATCAGTTATTAAGAAAACAACATGTATTCATAAAGTGGTACAAATGCATTTGATATCTGGAAGAACACGTGCATGATCACTTTTATTGCACATGTTTAATCTTTATATTTAGCCTATATTGGCACATTGTCAGGAAATCCATCTCGTGGTGTTACTCAGTTAAGAGGTCTCCACTGTATTTAGTTTCTGTTCCTGCAGATCCACCAATTCAAGACTCTAGGTCATCTCACTCCCTCTTCCATCCCGAAGATGACTTCTATCCACAAGCAGGACTGAATCAAAAGACATTTTTCACTTAGCTCTTGAGCTGAACCACCTCCTCAATGACCTTCCTCTGTCTCCATCAAGAACTGGAGCTCAGTTTTTTGAAGATGTAATAGAACTACTCAGCCCAAATGTGGCTGATTGAAGACAAAAAGAAGATAACCTCATATGTTTCACCACAGTGCAGCCAAACGTAACTGTGTTGTCCAACTCCTCACTCTGTAAAGCATGGCAGGGGCATCTGATTTTTGACTCTGTTCACCAATAAGACTTTAGCCAGTCAGTGGCTTTCTGAAGATCAGTAAAATCAACAAGCTTTGGGTCAGCTGTCCAGAAATCAGATTGTGGTAAGCACTCAAGGACAGATAGGATCCCTGTAGGGAGCTACTTGTAAAAGATGCTTTGTTATATTAGTAGAGGTTGCTTTTATGGGAAAAGTTGGGGGAAGAGGTGGATGGGGAAGGCCACGGTTAGCAAAGCTTACCCGCATCCCCATTCTTTCAGTTGTTTTCTTGGGAATCTTAAAGCTTAGGATAATTTTCATATCACAGAACAAGGGAAGTAGGACCAGGTGCAGTGGCTCACGCATGTAACCCCAACACTTTGGGAGGCCCGAGGCAGGCGGATCACCTGAGGTCAGGAGTTTGAGACCACTCTGGCCAACACGGCAAAACCCCATCCCCACAAAAAATAGAAGAATTAGCTGGGCTTGATGGTGGCCGCCTATAATCCCAGCTCCTTGGGAGGCTGAGGCAGGAGAATTGCTTGAACCCAGGAGGCAGAGATTGCAGTGAGCCAAGATCACACCACTGCCCTCCAGCCTGGGCTACAGAGTGAGACCATCTCAAAAAAAAAGGAGAAAAGAACAAGAGAAGTAGAGGGTCAGTTGCTTCTTTCTCCTTTCTACTGTCTTTTTTAGAAAAGTCAGCTTTATTGCTTCATGAAGGAAATAAACCAGTCATTTAAATTTAAAATTTTGTAGTAAATACCTAATTTTTTTCTCAAGTTCTGATTTAAACTGATACCAACATGCAGTTTGTTGTTGAGATTCATAAGCCATATTTTTGTTCTACAAAAGTAGCATGTATATTTGTGCCTCAAAAATAACATTTGAGGCCACGGGAAGTGGCTTACTTGTAATCTCTGCACTGGGGGGCTGAGGTGAGAGGACCAGCCTGGACAAGATAGTATGAGACCTGTCTCTACAAAAAATACAGAAAACTTAGCCGGGCGTGGTAGTGCACGCTTGTAGTCCCAGATACTCGAGAGGCTGAGGCAGTAGGATTGTTTGAGCCAGGAGGCTAAGAAATCATATATTTCCAGGGTCATGGTTACATAGTATGGAGGATAAAACTAATAGGTTAGCCAATAGGGAATAATAATAATTGTAGATGAATATTAAAAATACTACTTTAGAATAATTTTAGTTACTTTCCCATCCTTATTAGTAAGTGTAGTTATTGGTACTAATTTTTTCTTCATAATTGGCTTAAAAAGGAAAAGATACAAATGAAAACAATAGTTCCCTACTTCTCAAAAATATGAAAAAATATATTCTGTGGGGATTCTTTGTCTAAAATGTATCTTTTAAAATTAGGAGCAATTCATTAAAATACAGACCGGGTATGGTGGCTCATGCCTGTAATCACAGCACTTTGAGAGCACTAGGTAGGTGGATGGCTTGAGCTCAGGAGTTCAAGACCAGCCTGGGAAATGTAGTAAGACCTTGTCTCTACAAAAAATGCAAAACTTATCTGGCATGATGGCATGCACCTCTAGTCCCAACTACTTGGGAAGCTGCGGTGGGAAGATCACCTGAACCCCAGGAGCTTCAGGCCACAGTGAGCTGTGATTGCACCATTGCACTCCAGCCTGGGTGACAGAGAGAGAGGCTATCTCAAAAAAAAAAAAAAAAGAAGAAGAAGAAAAGAAAACATACGGGCTGGGCAGGGTGGCTCACGCCTGTAATCCCAGCACTTTGAGAGGCCAAGGCGGGTGGATCACCTGAGGTCAGGAGTTTAGGAGTTCGAGACCATCCTGGCCAACATGATGAAACCCCGTCTCTACTAAAAATACAAAAAATTAGCTGAGCATGGTGGCAGGCGCCTATAATCCCAGCTACTGTGGAGGCTAAGGTAGGAGAATTGCTTAAACCCGGGAGGTGAAGGTTGCAATGAGCCAAGATGGCACCATTGCACTCCAGCCTGGGCAACAGAGCGAGACTGTCTTAAAAGAAAGAAAGAAAGAAAGAAAAGAAAAGAAAACATGCCGTATGGAAAGTTCGTATTTAATGGCTGAAAATTTTCTATAAATTTAGAAGATGTGGCAGTTGATTACATTAAGTTGGAGGCTTCATTCCTTTTGAAGTTTAGAGTTTAAAGGTAATATTTTTGTTTTACTAAAATGGCCATTGTTTTCACTAAAGTTTTATTAATGTAAATACACAAGTTTTAAAATATATGCAAATGTATGTGTATACATTATAATGGCCAATTTTTCCCTGATGAAAATTTTTTTTTAATATGGAGTCTTGCTCTGTTGTCCAGGCTGGAGTGCAGTGGCAAGATCTCAGCACACTGCAGCCTCCACCTACAGTGTTCAGGGGGTTCTCCTGCCTCGGCCTCCTGAGTAGTTGGGATTACAGGCGTGTGCCACTTTCCTGGCTAACTTTTGTATTTTTAGTAGAGACAGGGTTTCCCCATGTTGGCCAGGCTGGTCTTGAACTCCTGACCTCAAGTGATCCACCTGCCTCAGCCTCCCAAAGTGCTGGGAATTACAGGCATGAGCCACTGTGCCCGGCCTCATTGGTAACTTTTAATACAAATCACCTATATGAATACATTGTTTCATTTTATCCTACTTCAACTTTTTTTTTTTTTTTTTTTTTTGGAGACATGGTCCCGCTGTGTCGCCCAGGCTGGAGTGCAGTGGCAAAATCACGGCGCACTATAGTCGAGGTAGACCAGGCTCAAAACCATCCACACAGCTTAGCCTCCCAAGTAGTAGCTGGGACTACAGGAATGGGCCACCATGCCCTGTTAAGTTTTGTATTTTTTATAGAGTCCAGGTTTCGCCATGTTGCCCAGGCTGGTCTCAAACTCCTGAGCTCAAGCGATCCACCCATCTCGGCCTCCCAAAGTGCTGAGATTGCAAGTGTGAGCCACTGTGCCCAGTCTGTACTCTTTAAAAACATTTCTTTTCAGGTTGATTTTTATTAAAGTTTTGCAGGAGCTTTTTTTTTTTTTTTTTTTTTTTTAAAACAGTCTTGCTCTGTTGCTTAGGCTGGAGTGCAGAGGCATGATCTCAGCTCACTGCAACCTCCACCTCCCAGGTTCAAGCAATTCTCCTGCCTCAGCCTCCCAAGTAGCTGGGATTACAGGCACATGCCACTACGCCCGGCTAACTTTTGTATTTTTAGTAGAGATGGGATTTTATCATGTTGGCCAAGCTGGTCACGAACTCCTGACCTCAAGTGATCCACCTGCCTCAGCCTCCCAAAGTGCTGGGATTACAGGCATCAGCAACCAAGCCCAGCTGCAGGAGCTTTTAGTTTAGGGATTTTTGTTGTCGTTTTGTTTTTATTTTTATTGGTTTAATGTTTAGTGTTTACCTATTCATCCCAGATTTATCCACCTACAAATACTACCCCTAGCACCCATCTACCTCTTACTGGAACTTTGTGAAGCAAAAGATGACTACTGTAAATTCACTCAGTGGGTTATGAAATTGAGACCACCATAGGGCCTACCTGAGCAGCCCTCTTTCCTTGGAGAAGGTTTGGGTTTTATCTTTATGCGCTGGTATTGATGCTAAGAAAATAACTAACTTAAACTATTTACTGAAACAGTTTGTTACTTCCCTCTTCCAAAAGTACAGATCATGGCTGAAGGGCTTTCTCTTTGTAATTGAGGTTTCCTGGTTCTGCCCAGTGGAATTATACCCAGTCCAGCTCTTCTTGTGACTGATTACTTAATTTAGATAATGATGTAGATAATAATAGCTAATTGCCGTTGGCACTTTAAATGTGACAGACACTGTTCTAGGTACTTTACATGTATTAACTTATTTAATCTGCACAACAGCTTTTTGAGGTAGATACTGTTGAATATATCCATTTTATAGATAGGGAAACAGATGTACAGAAGAGCTAAAAAACTGGTACCGCTGCTTGTACACTTGTGTTATTTACTGATGGTAAGATTTTTTTCAGTTAATTGTAGCATCTCTCTTTTTTTTTTTTTTTTTGAGAAAGGGTCTCATTCTGTCACTAAGGCTCTAGTGCAGTGACATGATCACAACTCATTGCATCCTCAACCTCCTGGGTTCAGGCAATCCTCCTGCCTCAGCCCCCTGAGAAGCTGGGACTACAGGCACCTCGCCTGGCTAATTTTTATAGTTTTTTGTAGAGACAAGGTTTCACCATGTTTCCCAGGCTGGTCTCAAACTCCTGGGCTCAAGTGATCTGCTCACCTCAGCCTCCCAAAATGCCCCGACATTTTGGGATTATAGGCGTTGAGCCACCACAGCTGGCTGCATCTCATTCTTTATATTCCCCAACTTTGTTGGTTTTCTACTGTTCTAATTTTTCCTGCTTAATTTAATAAGAAATGGTACCCACCACTCATCTTTTTGATTAAAGGAGAACAGATATCATACTCTTAACTGGGTGATTCCTTGGATTCATCATTTTTCAAAAACATGTTGCTACAATATAGCAATAGGTTGGAAGGATACCATGGAAAAAGTATCAAAGATGTTCCTTTTTTTAAAGTTATAGCCATATTATCTGGGCCTAAAAATAATTTAGAAATATTTTTCCTAAAAAGACTCACATGTAAGATAATTTTTTGGGGTCATATGTTAAAATTATCTATGATATTAGATTAAGGTTTGATAAACTAATAGAAATTACTAAGTGTGTAACTTGAAAATATATAATTAGACATGAGTTTTAATTTAGACAGACTTTACCACACAGTATCTAGAATCAGTTTATAAGTGGATTGCCATTTTAATGACTATCTTTTTTATTTTAATGTTTTTTATTTTTTTTGAGATGGAGTCTCAATTGCCCAGGCTGGAGTGCAGTGGCGTGATCTCAGCTCACTGCAACATCCGTCTCCCCTGTTCCAGCAGTTCTGCTTCAGCCTCCTAAGTAGCTGGGACTACAGGTGTGCACCACTATGCTCAGCTGATATATTTTATTTTTAGTACAGATAGGGTTTTCACCATGTTGGCCAGGCTGGTCTTGAACTCCTGACCTCAGGTGATCTACCCGCTCCAGCCTCCCAAAGTGCTGGGATTGCAGGGGTGACCTACTGCGCCCAGCCATTGACTACCTTTTTAAAATCCAACTCTGTTAACTATTAATGGCCTATCAGTACTATCTATATATAATTATTATCTTAATACTAGAAAATAGAGACCATCAGGTATTATTCATATCAAGAAATATTAGTGTAGTGGGTTTTTAAAATATGTGGCCAGGCGCAGTGGCTTACACTTGTAATCCCAGCACTTTAGGAGGCTGAAGTGAGTGGATCACGAGGTCAGGAATTTAAGACTAGCCTGGCCAACATGGGGAAACCCTGTCTCTACTAAAAATACAAAAATTAGCCAGGTGTGGTGGCACATGCCTGTAGGCCCAGCTACTCAAGAGGCTGGGACAGGAGAATCACTTGAACCTGGGAGGCAGAGGTTGCAGCGAGCCGAGACCACACCACTGCACTCCAGCCTGGGTGACAGAGCAAGACTTGGTTTTAAAAAAAAAAATTATGTATTCATTTTCTATCTAAAATTTAAATTTTGGTAAATTCAGTTCACAACACTCTTTTTTTGTTTTTTGGTGAGACAGAGTCTCACTCTGTTGCCCAGGCTAGAGTGCAGCGGCATGATCTCAGCTCACTGCAGCCTCCGCCTCCTGGGTTCAAGCAGTTCTCCTGTCTCAGCCTCCCGAGTAGCTGGGACTGCAGTCACACGCCACCACGTCTAGCTAATTTTTATAGAGGCAGGGTTTCAGCCTGTTGGTCAGGCTGGTCTCAAACTCCTGACCTCAGGTGATCCACCTGCCTTGGCCTCCCAAAGTGCTGGGATTACAGGCGTGAGCCACCATGCCTGACCCCACACCATTCTTTAACAGATATTATTCTGATAGATTTTCATTTTAAAAGTTTTGCATAATAAACATATTCATAAATCCCTATCTTCAAGTAGTTATCTGTCTTGAATAGCATTTCTATATAATTATTTCTTATTTAGGCATTATTTTTATACTTTTGATAGTTTTCATAATATATTTGGTTTACTGAGAAAAGATTAAAATTATTTATACTGTAAATAAAATAATTATTATAGATTTGAAGGCACATATGTATACTAGACTGAAATGAAGCTATTGGCCTTTGAGAGATTACATAGTTTTGAAGAGTTGCACATTTGAAGAAAGTAAAATACTAAGTTGAGAAAGGTGTGGATTAAGTAGATGTAGAAAATGAGAAGTAGGCCAGGCGTGGTGGCTCACACCTGTAATCTTAGCACTTTGGGAAGCCAAGGCAGGCATATCACCTGAGGTCGGGAGTTCATGACCAGCTTGACCAACGTGGAGAAACCCTATCTCTACTAAAAATACAAATTAGCTGGGTGTGGTGGCGCACGCCTGTAATCCCAGCTACTCAGGAGGCTGAGGCAGGAGAATTGCTTGAACCCTAGAGGCAGAGGTTGTGGTGAGCTGAGATCGTGCCCATTGCACTCCAGCCTGAGCAACAAGAGCAAAACTCTATCTCAAAAAAAAAAAAAGAAAAAGAAAAGAAAAAAAATGGGAAGTAGGCAGTCCAGGAAAGGAATCTTTGTTTGAGAGTAAGAAGAAAAATGGAGCTGATGGCATTTGTGAAATAGATTTTGAAGCATTTGGAGTCATGCCTATATCTGCATCTGTCTGTTTTTATATCTCTGACCTAACACAATAAAATAATGATAGTCTCAAGTTAAACTCATTCTATTATATGTACCTGGCAGATGTTCTTGTTTGTTCTTACCAGACAGTACTTAATGCTTCTTGACTTGTATATTTCTGTTCACACTTACCTATATCCAAATGAGTTAGACACTGCTGGCCTTACATCTCATCTTTTCTTCTGTTTCTGAGATTTTGCCTTTGCATCACATGGCACAACCCATGTTGCCCTAACCCCAGCCTGGTAACTTTCTACATTTCTTCCCTCTACTAACCACCTCATTCTCTGCCAGTGTCTTTTAATCCTGAAACACCTTGTTGTTCACATGGTGTGTCTGTTCTGAGGAAACTTTTACAATCAACAATTATTCTTTCTATTCTCATAGTAAAGAACACTCTAGCAATATATTCCTTTATCTTCAGCGCCACCTTTTATCTGCAGTAAACAAACACATCTGGAAAGCAATGTCAGATTTTAAGATGCATATTATATTTAAGTATATTTGAAGTAGTAGTATGCATAATGAAGTTACAGCTTTGACCTATTCTGAAAGTCACTGTTTGAGAACTTGGAATATGTCACCTTTGAACAATGTTCCACTTATTATGCTTGTAAAATATTGTTAACTAGATGTATTCTTGTGCAGTGGAATTGTGTTATGTTCAAAGGGAATGAATCTCAAAGAGGCCCTGCTTATCTGAGTTTACTGCAGGTTGAATATCCCTGATTCAAAAAATGCGAAATCTGAAACGCCTCAGAATCTGAAATTTATGGCCAGGTGTGGTAATCCCAACACCCTGGGAGGCTGAGGCAGACAGATCAACTTGGTTTGGGAGTTTGAGACCAGCCTGGCCAACACAGTGAAACCTGTCTCTACTAAAAATACAAAAATGAGCCAGATGTGGTGGCGCACGCCTATAACCCCAGCTACTTGGGAGGCAGAGGTTGCAGTTAGCCAAGATCGTGTCACTGCCTCCAGCCTGGGCAGCAGAGTGAGACTGTCTTTAAAAAAAAAAAAAAAAAAAAAAAATCTGAAACTTAGCTGGATGTGATGGGTCATTCCTGTAATCCCAGCACTTTGGGAGGCTAAGGCAATATTGCTTGAGCCTATGAGTTTGAGACCAGCCTGGGCAACATAGTGAGACAGTGAGAGCCCATCTTTACAAAAAAAAAATTTTTTTTAAGCCAGGTATGGTGTTATGCACCTGTCTTCTCAGCTACGTGGAAGCCTGAGGCAGGAAGATAACTTCAGCCCCGGAGGTTGAGGCTGCAGTGGCCCTGTTTGCACCACTGCAGTCCAATCTGGACAACAGAGTGAAACCTTGTCTCCAAAAAAAAAAAACTCTGAAACTTTTTGAGCACTGACATGATGCTCAAAGGAAATGTTCATTGGATCATTTTCCATACTCAGATAAGGGACACTCAACCCGTATATGGAGCAAGTGATAATAGGAATATTGAGGATAAATCAAAATATTTATATGTATGAAAAAATGAAATTTTTTGGTTACTAACCGCATGTGAATGATGAACACCGGCAACAAGTAAAAGGCTCTGACAGAAAAAGTATTGACAGAATAGATGAGTTTTTCTCAACCATCACAAATCTGTTTTGAAAAGACTTATAGTTGATTAAAATGATTTTGTTAGTAAAATAGTATATCTAAAAATCTGTCATTATAAGGTGTATGTGGTTTTCAATCAAGGCTACAAACTACACCAAATGTTTCAGGATGAGAATATTATAGCTGATTAGAAGAGCAACTATAGTTACATTTTTTAGACCTCATCCTAAATGATGGTAATTGGATACTGAGGATTTGGTTCTTTTTTTCTGCTTTGTGGAGGTGTATGTGGTTTACTTTGTATTTGATCAGTCTAGACTGATAGGATTAGGCCAGGTCAGGTGGCTCACACCTGTGATTCCAACACTTTGGGAAGCAGGCAGATCACTTGAGGTCAGGAGTTTAAGACCAGCCTACCCAATGTGGTGAAACCCCATCTCTACTAAAAATACAAAAATTAGCCGGGCGTGGTGGCACAAGCCTGTAATCCCAACTGCTCCGGAGGCTGAGGTGGGAGAATCACTTGAACCTGGGAGGTAGAGGTTGCATTGAGCTTCTCAAAAAAAAAAAAAAGACTAACAGGATTAAAAACAATTGAACTTTATCTAGCCTGATGATGGAAACAGAGTGATATTATTAGCAAAGTAATGATCATTCAAAATTTGTCTACTGGCTGGGCACAGTGGCTCACAGCTATAATCCCAGCACTTTGGGAGGCCAAGGAGGGCGTATCACCTGATGTCAGGAATTTGAGACCAGTCTGCCCAACATGGTGAAACCCCGTCTCTACTAAAAATACAAAAAATTAGCCGGGTGTGATGGCGAGTGCCTATAATCCCAGCTACTTGGGAGGCTGAGGCATTACTTGAACCCAGGAGGCAGAGGTTTCAGTGAGCCGAGATCTCGCCACTGTACTCCAGTCTGGGCAACAAGAGCAAAACTCCATCTCAAACAAACAAACAAAATTTGTCTTCTAAAGTAGGCAGTTCTTAAGGAAATTCCCCTTTTTCCCTAAAACATTCCCAGAACTAGATTTTTGTCATGGGGCATTTTTGTGTGCATGTATATGGATGCCAGGATTGAAACTCCACTAAGCCTAGATTTGAATTTGTTACTACCACAAGGTATTTTATTTGTTTTTAATCTGAATCCATGAATCTAGTTCAATAAAGACATGTTTTTCATGGTGTCTGAAATTATAATGGTAGTCACCTTTGAGTGAAGTACAGTATTTTTTTTTTCTGTAAAATTTTGTCAAAATGAATACGATTTAGAGGAGTCAGAATGTAAATCGTTTTAATGGTTGCTCATAGCTTTTTGAATATTAGGTTATAAGACTACATTAAATATAGGCAAGAAGACAGTCACAGAAATAAGAAAATAATATATATAAGGCAGCTTTGTGGGTACTGTAGTCTTTCCTGATAACGACCAGTAGGTTTTGAGAACTGTTGTGTTTGACTGTTACAGTTTTAATCTCAAGTAGCCAATAGTGCTAATTTAGATGCCACATCTGAATCTTACATGTAGAATAATAGCAAGATTGATTTCTGAAAAATGGAGGTTATTTAAACCCACCAATCCAAATGTCTCTTTCTCGTATATTATTTACCTTCATATAAATTTAAAATAAAGATTTTTTAGCAAGTGGTTGTTGAGACAGAATTTTGAGTAATTATTGAGAAAGGTCATTGAGACAGGTCAGCTAGAGGTGGATACACAGCCTGCCTAATAATTGGATGGATGCTACCTGGCTGGAAGATGGAGCTTATTGGTGGATCAAAATCTCAGAGGGAAACTTTCTATTTTTAGCTTAAATGTTTATTAAAATTACATTCCAGTGAAGTACTGTATGCTGCTATTTTATTATTAAAAATGAACTGATCGTCAGTGATTATTATTATTATTACACCAAAGAGACTGTTCTAAGTGATCGCTTGTATGTGAAATATATTTGGTTTGAGTGGTACTTAGTTAATATTTATATACTTTAAAATATGAACTTCTTTTATTGTAATATCCAAAGTTAGAATACAGCATACCTTAAAAAGAAGTGGTTTCTCATTGTACGTTTATTTGCTGAAACCTATCTTTGTATCTCTTCAGGTTTATGTGAGATTAAGACCATTTTTCAGGGAATTCCTGGAACGAATGTCTCAGATGTATGAGGTAAACATGCTTAAGCCAATTACATATGTATTTTTATTTTATTCAATATAGTACCCATATTTAGACCATGTATAATGATTACTTCTTTTCCCCTGAATTTATAGATCATTCTTTTTACTGCTTCTAAGAAGGTGTATGCAGACAAGTTACTGAACATACTAGACCCTAAAAAGCAACTGGTCAGGTAAATTTAATTAAGAAATAGTGGAAATGTCTGTCACACTGATCTATGAAATTACTGATTCTATTTTATTTTAATGGCCATATTCATTTGGCTGCATATGTGTTGAATGGTGAATATAAATGAATTTTTTAAGCCCCTAAACTCTTTAAAAGAGTTCCTAATGATGGAACTCCAGACAGACGTTCTTTAAAGGATACAAAGATCCAGTGCCTTTATTCACTGTGACATCTATATCCTCATTTCTTTTGGGACTGGGGGAGACAGGGGTTGGGGGTATGTGTGGAATTTTTCCACAATGTGCATGATGTTTCATCTCCATATGTCTCTGAGATAATGCATGTTAATTTACTTTTTAATGGCATAAATAAAAGCTGATATTTAGCAGAAAGGATCATATTAAGCTCTTCCTTTTTTTGAAAGCAAATTTATCTTCCATGGAAAGAAAATGTTACATGAATTTGATGAAAAATTATAATGGGTTTAGTGACTCAGGTTATCCTGACTGGACTCAGTTCCTTGTGTGTGCCCTGAGCCAGCAGATGCAATGTGTTCCTGGTTAGTGGGAGTGCCCTGGGTGATTTTAAAACATTATAATAATTAGTTGCATTATTTTGTCAGCTGAAGTGAGATAGTAAGACTGCAACAAACTTGCTGCATCCTTTAAGATGAGGGGTTAATCTTTGAGTTTTTGACCAAAAGCTGAGAGAAATGACACAAAAGGCTCATAAAAGCTTTAATAGGGCCCAAGGTGGGCAGATCACCTGAGGTTGGGAGTTCGAGACCAGCCTAACCAACATAGAGAAACCCCATCTCTACTAAAAATACAAAATTAGCTGGGTGTGGTGGCACATGCCTGTAATCTCAGCTACTCAGGAGGCTGAGGCAGCAGAATCGCTTGAACCTGGGAGGCGGAGGTTGCAGTGAGCTGAGATCGAGCCATTGCACTCCAGCCTGGGCAACAAGAAGAAAACTTCGTGTCGAAAAAGAAAAAGAAAAGAAAAAAAGCTTTAATAGCTGGGTACTATTTTTCTTTCTTTTTTGATACTGATTCTCACCCTGTTTCCCAGACTGGAGTACGGTTTGGGATCTCCACCTCCTGAGTTCAAGAGATTCTTCTGCCACAGCCTCTCACGTAGCTGAGACTACAGGAGTGTGCCAGCATGCCTGGCTAATTTTTGTGTTTTTAGTAGAGATGGGGTTTCACCATGTTGGCCAGGCTGGTCTTGAACTCCTGACCTCAGTGATTCACCCGCCTCAGCCTTCCAAAGTGCTGTGATTATAGTGGTGAACAACACAAGTTCTTCCCTCTTGGAGCTTTTGTTTACTAATGAGGAGCAAGTGATAGTCATGTTATTACAATATGTTATAAATTAACAATCCTCTTTTAAACTAAATTTATAAAATCTACACACTTGAGGGTTTCCGTTTGTTTTATCTAGTTGTATTTTGAAAAATCTGAAACAAAAGCTTTTTGTTTGTTTGTTTGTTTTTGAGCTGGAGTGTCGCTTTTTCACCCAGGCTGGGGTGCAGTGGCATGATCTCCCCTCACTGCAACCTCCAGCTCTCGGGTTCAAGCGATTCTCCTGCCTCAGCCTCCTGAGTAGCTAGGAGTACAGACACACGCCACCACACCCTAATTTTTGTATTTCTAGTAGAGATGGAGTTTCACCATGTTGGTCAGGCTGGTTTCGAACTTGTGACTTCATGAACCGCCCGCCTCAGCCTCCCAAAGTGCTTGGATTACAGGCGTGAGCCACCGAGCCCAGCCAACAAAAGCTTTTCAAACAGTAGATTGTGAGTGCTATGGGGAATTGTCTATGTCGGTGACAAGGTAAACTCTAAGAAATTCCTGTGATCTCTAAATCTCATGAGGTTTTTTTTTTTTTTTTTTTTTTTGTCGGAGTTGGTCTTGTTGCCCAGGCTGGAGTGCAATGGCGCAATTTCGGCTCACCGCAACCTCCGACTCCCAGGTTCAAGCGATTCTCTAGCCTCAGCCTCCTGAATAGCTGGGATAACAACCATGCCCCACCCGGCTAGTTTTGTATTTTTAGTAGAGACAGGGTTTTTCCATGTTGGTCAGGCTGGTCTTGAACTCCCGACCTCAGGTGATCCACCTGCCTCAGCCTCCCACAGTGCTGGGATTATAGGCGTGAGCCACTGCGCCCGGCCAATCCCATGAGTTTTTACTGCAAATTTACTCACATGGATGATCTGCTCTGTGATGACTGGCACCAACAGTTTTTTTCCTAAAAATGCATTCATCAGGATATTCCCAGATTTTAGAAAAAATGCAGATACATGCTATACACTCTCATGTTCCTGAATAATTGAAAGGTTTTTAGTCTAATATAATTAAAATAACTAGTATCCATGCACAGATTCAGTTGTCTCCTGTCTCAGTGAGTTTGCCACTATTGGTGAAGAGGCATCAACAGTGACTTGAATTTACATGCTGTACCTGCCTTTCCAATTTCCTCATATCCACATGTTTATAGAAATAAAACAGGGAATCTTATTTAGGCCCAACCAAGGCTTGAATTAATTTACCTAGTCTTTTTTTTTTTTTTTTTTTTTTTCCCCCAAAGTAGGACTGACTTTAAACCTTCCAAGGGCCAGGTGATCATTTGACTGTGATTATTAAAGTTTTTCTTTATAATAAGGGTGAAATAACTGCTTATACATTTTATCCATTTGTTAAATTCTTCCTTTTTGCTATAACGACTAGCACTGATAATTTTAAGATTGAGTTTTTATTTGTGTGTGTGTATATGTAGATTTTACTTATTCTTGGTAGCACTGTGACAGATTTTGTGGGTAGAAAATACCTGTTTCTTGAAACTGCATAATTTAAAATACAGGTGCAAATAGGTCCTAGGTTTTGCAAAATTGTTAGTGTGATTAAGACACAAAGAAGACAACTTACCAACTATTAATAACACTTTATACAGAACAGAGTATTAAGGTAGAAAAAATATTATATGTATCAGTTATTAATAATGTTCAGAGACTAATATTTTGAGTATAAGTTGAGATTATAATAATTACTCTAGTATTTATTATAAAATCTTTAATAGCTTTCTAAAATGATGTAGCATTTTTCAATTTGGGTGAAACACTAGTTTACATTTATAATACTTAAATTTTAATTCATTTTATTTCATCTCTTTTTTCAAATGATCATACACATACACTAAAAGAAATAAGGGTGTTTAGGAAAGGTTGAAATGATGGAATGTTTTGGTCTTAGGACCTTTTCTCAGAAATTATAAGAAAATCTAAAAAGCACTTTTTAAAATGCCAACACAAAAACATTCCTTCTTATATTTTCTATTCTGGCATGTACAGGGATAGGGAGGCTGTGTGGTCCACTGGTTAGAGCCAAGATCTGGGAGCCAGGAGGATCCTGGGTTCCAATGCGGTGCTAACCACTGACTTACTGTGTGACCTTGGGCAAGTCACTTGACCTCCTTGTGCCTCAGTCAACCATCTGGAAAATTGGTTAAAAAGCAGGACCTCGCTGACAACCAGATGCTGCATCTGAGCTGAGCTTTCCTGGGTAAATAAATTACAAAAACAATTTAGAGTTTTTAATCCCCCTTTATAATTTAATAATAATATTTTGGGATAAACTGGAGTTAAAGCATAGTAATATTTGGTTGTAAGCTTTCGATAATTGCTAAGAATTTTTATAATAAAATGGCAGCCCACAGAGCTTAGGCCCATATTTGTGTTTAAATTTCCTTCATGAGAGAAAATAATATGGCTTAACCTATAAAGCCTATGGTATATATATACGTGTGTATATGTTGTACTTTTTAGAAAGTTTTGTTTTGTTTTGTTTTTGTTAATTTGTTTTTATTTTTATGTTTAGGCACCGGCTTTTCCGTGAACATTGTGTTTGTGTACAAGGAAACTATATAAAGGACTTAAATATTCTTGGAAGAGATCTTTCAAAAACTATAATAATTGACAACTCACCACAAGCCTTTGCATATCAGGTAGGAAGAAAGTTGATAAACTCAGATTCGAAAAAATACAATGAAGACACATGCTGCCAAACAGTATGATGGGAGAAGAAGAAGAGAATTTTCACTGGTGGAACTTCCCTTTAATGTATCATTTTTTTAGAATTAGAAGTGACAAGGTGCTATATTAATGGAAAATTTTTACTTAAATGACATGCAGCATAAATGAAAAATCTGAGTAGTAAATCTGAATAAGAAAACTATAAGCATTCAATAGCATTCTAATCAGTTATTAAATCAGTAATTAATCAGTAATTTAATCATAGACATATTTGAGTACTGTAGTTAGCTTAACTGTGTTCTTCTGGTCTGCTTATTTGGTTTAATATACTGAAATATTTTCTTAGACTATTTTGTCAATATGTTTGTACCCTTTGTTAATATTTCTTTGATTTATAACTACAACTATAGATGAATCATTCTTTCAATATATATTTTAGATTATGAATATGTCCATGTAATATTTTTTGTTTGGTTGTATGTGTGTGTGTCAGAGTTTCACTCTTGTTGCTTAGGCTGGAGAGTGCAGTGGCATAATCTCAGCTCACTGCAACCTCCACCTCCTGGGTTCAAGTGATTTTCCTGGCTCTGCCTCCTGAGCAGCTGGCACTACAGGTGTGCGCCATTACACCTGGCTAATTTTTTTTGTATTTTTAGTAGCGATGGGGTTTTGCTGTGTTGGCCAGGCTGGCCTTGAACTCCTGACCTCAGGGGATCCACCTGCCTCAGCCTCCCAGTGTGCTGGGATTACAGGCGTGAGCCACCGCACCCAGCCCCATGTGATATGATTTCTTAGATTTGCTTCACAATAAGCCAGTCCAAAATAGGGATGATGGAACGTGGATTGGCATATAAACATGATTTGTTCTTCTGTGTTTCAAAATGTCTATAATAAAAAGAAAACAAAGGAAAAACTGTATATGATATTAAGTTATATTTAGGTCCTTTTATTTATTTACACTTAAAAATGTCTTTAAGAATTTCATCTTGGTTCTTAGATAAAATGACATCAACTACTCTTTGTCTCATACACAACATTTAGCCTAAATTTTGAAATATTTTATCCCAGAGATTATTCATCATAAAATAATTATGGCTTGCATTCTTGGTTTTAGGCTCCTTTTCAGTGAAATGCCATTGAGTTAATTTCTTAAGTTTCTACTATATTTCAGGTTATCATCCTACTTGTTAGGAATACAATAATGAATGGGAGAGATATATGGTCACTGTATTTAAGGAAAAAAAAAAAGTATAGGCTTTCCAGTATTCTCTTTAGATTGGTGGTATCCCATCTTTCACAGTGCCTACCTAGCATTGTAGTAATTGTAACTATTTCTGGAAGGAATAAAGGAATATTTTAGTTATATTAATGATTCTTATAAAATGTATTTTAATGGAAATTGCTTGTTTAGCTTTATATATTCTGAGAAGAAATGACACTAAAAAACAAATAGGCTTCAGTTTAATTTTTTAACTTTTTCCAAACTAGGCAAAATATAAGTAAAAGAGGATTTAATTACTTATTTATTGTTTTAGCTTTCTAATGGAATCCCTATAGAAAGTTGGTTTATGGATAAAAATGACAATGAACTCCTAAAATTGATTCCATTCCTGGAGAAGCTTGTAGAACTGGTAAGTATAGCTTATCTTTTTCTGTTGTGTTTTTGTTGGCTCACCTATATTGAAATAAGTCCTTTTAAATGTCTTTGCTTTGTGTGTACTGAATTACAAAGTCAACTGTGAGCCAGGTCACAGGTGCCATCACAGACACCTCTGTAGTGCCAGTTACTTTAGAGGCTGAGGCAGGAGGATTGCTTGAGCTTAGGAGTTTGAGGTCATACTAGGCAACATGGTGAGATGCCGTCTCTTTAAAAAATAATATTGATGATGATAATAAAGTCATCTGTATGGGAGATAAGGGCAAAGGTTGAAAAAGATTTATGTGCATTTTCAATTTTTTTTGTTTTTTGAGGAAGAGTCTCGTCTGTCACCTAGGCTGGAGTGTAGTAGCACAATTACTGCACACAGCAAGCAGCCTTGACTTCCTGGGCTCAATCGATTCTCCGGCCTCAGCGTCCTGGTTAGCTGGGAATATAGGTATGTGTCACCACACCTGTCTAATTTTTGTAATTTTTTTTAGAGATGGGATTTCACCATGTTGCCCAGGCTGGTCTCAAACTCACGGGCTCAAATGATCTGCCCATCTCAGCCTCCCGTAATGCTAGGATTACAGATGTGAGCCACCATGCCCAACCACATTTTCAGACTTTATATCTTATATTAAAATTATGCTTATTAGTATTTAAGAATTTATAGATTGAATGTCTACTATTTCAGTGGTCTTTCTTTTACAAGTTGCTAAGCAGTTGTATTCGAAATAACATTAAACTGGCCGGGCATGGTGGCTCACACCTGTAATCCCAGCACTTTGGGAGGCCAAGGTGGACAGATCACTTGAGGTCAGGAGGTCAAGATCAGTGTGGCCCACATGGTGAAACCCCCGTCTCTACTAAGAATACAAAAATTAGCTGGGCATGGAAGTGCCTATAATCCCAGCTACTCTGGAGGCTGTGGCAGGAGAATCGCTTGAATCTGGGAGGTGAAGATTGCAGTGAGCCAAGATGTCACCACTGCGCTCCAGCCTGGGCAACACAGTAAGACTCTGTATCAAAAAAAAAAAAAAAAAAAAAAAAAAATTTAAATTTTTCATTTCGGTCTTATAATTCACATCTAGAATTAATGCTTATGCCACTGAAACTTTATTCTGGGAATTATATTTCTATATCGCATGGAATACTTAGCTTTAAAGACTATATAGAAAGTAGAATTCCCTTTTACCTATCTTGGTTTGGTCTGTTGCTTAATTATTCAGACTTTGGCTGGGCATAGTGGTATCTACCTATATAATCCCACCTTTTCTTTCTTTTCTTTTCTTTTTTTTTTTTTTTTTTTTTTTTTTTTTGAGACAGGAGCTTAATGTGTCTTTTGCCCAGGCTGGAGTGCAGTGGCAAAAACTTTAAAAAATGCAGCCGAAGCCA
>CAUYLG010032761.1:0-19982 GCA_963573385.1 Cacajao melanocephalus
ATAAAAGAGGTTTTTAATACCCATTTTTAGACTGCATTCTAGCCTAGGCAATAGAACAAGAATCTCGTTCTCTCTCCCTCTTTCTCTTCCTCTTTCTTTCTCTCTTACATTCTTTTTTTTCTTTCTTTCACTCTCACTTTCTTTCCTCTCTTTTTCTTAAAAAAAAAAAAAAAAGAAAGAAAGAAAAAGAAAAACAGACTTTAGCTAGGCTTGGAGGCACATGCTTATAGTCCCAGCTACTCAGAAGGCAGAGGCAAAAGGATCACTTGAACCCAGAAGTTCAAGTTCAGCATGGGCAACATAGTGAGACCCCCTATCTCTAAATAAATAAACTTTATTCTCGAGAGCAGTTTTAGGTTCACAGCAAAATTGTGCAGAAAGTACAGAGTTCTCATGTATCCCTTGTCCCCTATCAACATCCTGTGCTAGTGTAGTATGTTTGTAACAATCAATGAACCAACACTGATACACCCATTATCACCCAAAGTCCACAGTTTACATTAAGGTTCACCCTTAGTGTTGTACATTCTGTGGGTTTTGAAAAATGTATAGTGACATACCATTATATGATACAGAATAGTTTAACTGCTCAAAAAAACCCTGTGTTCCTCCTATTCATCCTTCTCACCTCACTGACCCCTGGAAACCACTGATCTTTTCCTGTCTTCATTGTTTTCCCTTTTCCAGAATGTCATACTATAGAAATTATACAGTATATAAGCTTTTTAGATTGGCTCCTTTCACTTAGTAATATGTGTTTAATTTTCCTCCATGTCTTTTTATAACTTGGTAGCTCATTTCCTTATATAGCTAAATAATAACCCATCAAAGGGATATACCATTTATTTATTCATTCACCCACTGAAGAACATCTTTGGTTGGCATGCATGGTAAAAGTAAATCTAACTTTACAGGAAGGTGCCAAACTGTTTTCCACAGTGGCTGTATCATTTTGCATTTCTACCCGCAGTGAATAAGGTCCTATTGCTCCACATCCTCACCAGCATTTGCTGTTGTCAGTGTTTTGGATTTTCGCCATCCTAATCTATGTGTACTGGTATCTCATTTTTTAAAATTCACAATTCTATAATGACATATAATGTTAAACATGTTTTCATATGCTTATTTGTCATCTGTATATCTTCTCTGAATAGGTGTCTGTTCAGATCTTTTGCCCAATTTTTAATTGGTTTGTACATTTTCTTATCACTGAGTTTTAAGAGTTCTTTAAATATTTTAGATAATAGTCCTTTATCACAAAAGTCTTTTGCAAGTGTTTTTCTCCCACTCTGTCACTTATCACTCTCTTGATGATGTCTTTTGCAGAGCAGAAGTATTTAATTTTCATGCAATAAAACATCATTTATCCCTTTCATGGATTATGCCTTTGTATTGTATCTAGAAAGATCTAAAAAATCATTGCCAAGTCCAAGTTCATCTAGATTTTCTATGTTATCTTCTTGAACTTTTAAAATTTTGCATTTTACACAGAGATCTGTAGCCCATTTTTTAAAATATACTTTAAGTTCTAAGATACATGTGCAGAACCTGCAGATTTGTTACATAGGTATACAAATGCCCATTTTTTTAGTTAATGTTTATGAAGGTAATAAAGAGATTTTAATTTTCATTTTGAACCCTTTGGTTCTATTTTGTTTTCAATTGCATGTTTTGCTTTTAGAAGAATGATAATTTTTTAGAATTACCCCTAAACCTGTTAATTCAACTTCTAAGCATTTCTTTTATTTTTATTTTTTGAGAATTGTGGGTTGTTTCATTATACTTTAAGTTCTGGGGTACATGTGCAGAACGTGCAGGTTACATAGGTATACACGTTCCATGATGGATTGCTGCATCCATCACCCCATTATCTACATTAGGTATTTCTCCCAATGCTATTCCTCCCCTATCCCCCCACCTCCTGCTATCCCTCCCCTAGCCCCCGACCCACTAACAGGCCCCAGGGTTTGATGGTCCCCTGTGTCCATGTGTTCTCATTGTTCAATACTCACTTATGAGTGAGAACATGCAGTGTTTGGTTTTCTGTTCTTGTGTTAAATTGCTAAGAATGATGGTTTCCAGTTTCATCCATGTCCCTGCAAAGGACATGAACTCATCCTTTTTTATGGCTGCATAGTATTGCATGGTGTGTATGTGCCACATTTTCTTTATCCAGGCTATCACTGATGGGCATTTGGGTTGGTTCCAAGTCTTTGCTATTGTGAACAGCACCACAATAAACGTATGTGTGCATGTGTCTTTATAATAGAATAATTTATAATCCTCTGGGTATATACCCAGTAATAGAATAATTTATACTCCTTTGGATATATACCCAGTAATGGGATTGCTGGGTCAAATGGGATTTCTATTTCCAGATCCTTGAGGAATGGCAACACTATCTTCCACAATGATTGAACTAATGTACACTGCTACCAACAGTGTAAAAGGGTTCCTATTTCTCTATAACCTCCCCAGCATCTGTTGTCCCCTGAATTTTTGATGATTGCCATGCTAGCTGGCATGAGATGGTATCTATTGTGGTTTTGATTTGCATTTCTGTAATGACCAGTAATGATGAACTTTTTTTTCCATACGTTTGTTGGCTGCATAAATGTCTCCTTTTGAGAAGTGTCTGTTCATATCCTTCATCCAGTTTTTGATGGGTTTAATTCTTGTAAATTTGTGTTTAAATAATTTTTACTTTCCTGAAAGAAATTGTATCAAATGTCATCATTAAAACATAGAATGTAAGTTATTTTATTTTTATATATTTTATATGACATGTATTCATTTTATAATCAGAAAAATTTTTTTTCCTAAGTAACTGAAGTGTCAGGTGATCCTTTATGAAGATTCTCAAAATAAGATTTAAATGACAAATGACATATTTTTCAGGATACTAGACCAAAGCAAAGATATCATACCCTTTTCTAATGTTACTATGAAGTAGATTTAGGCACCCAAAGCACATATAAATCTCTGTATCACAAATCAGTAGGAAGTAATTAGTAGTGGTTGGTTTCTTAGAGACAGAATTTAGATAATTGGAGGGGAGATTTGGGGGTTAGAAACTACAAGGCAAGAATAAATGTCAGAATAATAGGAACATGAAAAGGCTCTCCTAATATCTCTGTGTAATAAAACATTTCCACAGAGTGCAAAGGATCTTCAACTTCTGAAACTCGGTGTATTAACAATTATTACATCTAGACTCTCTGATGCTTCACATGTATCTTCACTTCAGGAGGAGGAGCTACCAAATGAAACTTATCTGACCCTTTATCCCCAAATAATATGTACGCTTAGGTAAGAAGCAGCTTGGTGTTTGCGGGATAGGTCCTGGATTGAAGTCTGAAGACCCATGTGTAACTCCCTGCTCAAGTACTTATTTATTGCATGACTTGGCTAAGTCATGTAACCAACATGGAAGTTATCTCATTTGTTAATGAGACTGGCTGTGTCTCTTAACACAGTATTATAAGAACCAAATGAGATCATATATATGAGAGCTAAGACATGCTAAAAACCAGAATGTATTTTATAATAAAATTTTCATTCTATCAACAATTCTTTGTTTGTCATCCAGTAGCAACTTAAAAATGAAGCGGCAGCATTGTCTGGGGTAAATACCCAAGGTTCGTTGTCTCATACCAAGGGAATCGAGGACACAGACACATAAGAAGTAGGTTTGGCAGCAGAGGTTTAATAGGCAAAAGAGAAAGGAAACCGGCTCTCTCTCCTGCAAGAAAGAGTAGCAACCGAATGGGACTTCCGGCCCACAACAGAGTACACCGGATTTTATAGACAGGCTTGAGGAGGCAGTGTCTGATTTACATAGGGCCCACAGATTGGTTGGACCAGTTGTGACATTTACATGACACATGGGGAAGTTGGCCACTCCACCCTAATCTGCTCATTATGCAAATGGACTTTTCACTTGGCTGGTACCATGTTGTCTGCTCCCTACTGCATACGTGTTTGGAAAGAAAAAGGCAAGATGGAGCTGCCACTGTGAACATGCCTAGTCCCAAGTGATCTTTTCCTATTGGCACAGCAGCCAGCATTCACTCTTGCAAGCTTCCAACTTGTCTATGTCTGCAGCTCAATTTTACAGGCTGCCCTTTGTTAGAATAGAAAATGATTTGGGGGCTGTTTTTCATTAAAAGGAAAACCTTACTGAGAACTTCTTTACCCTCGCCATCTGCCTAAATAATGTTTTTAACTCCTATATCAAAAAGAGGAAAAATTTAATCCCTGGTTGAAAGGGTAAGTGACAGGCTGATCTGGCAGGCAAGTGAGCAATTTCTTCCTCCCTGGCTACTCTATGTGCAGCACCCCTGAATATGGGTCCAAAATGGCAGATAACCTTCACCTATAGAGAACTGCATTTTTTTTTAAGTTCCAGGGTACATGTGTAGGATGTGCAGGTTTTCTACATAGTAAACATGTGCCATCATGGTTCACTGCACCTATCAACCCATCACCTAGGTATTAAGCCCAGCATACATTAGCTGTTTTCCCTAATGCTCTCCTTCCACAATCCCCCTACCAACAGGCCCCATGTGTGTTGTTCCCCTCCCTATGTCCATGTGTTCTAATTGTTCAGTGCCCACTTATAAGTGAGAACATGGACAATGATGATTCTTTAGCTGAAGTCTACATAGGGCTGTGTGGAATTACAAATAAGCCCCCAAATGCACCTTCAGCCAGTTTTATGTTATATTGCTTTATTTGTCCACTCATCTACTCATTGAATTGTGTGCTAAGCACTGAAAACAAGCAATAAAGAACAGAAATCAGACAAATCCCTGCCCACTTGGAGCCCATACAAGCAGGAAGAATCAAGTATTAATCACAGAATCATACACACAAATGTAAAATGAAATTGTAATGACAATAAAAGGAGAGAGTCAGGGCTTATATTTAGTTGATGTGTGTATTAGTCCATTCTCACACTATGAAGAAATACTCAAGACTGCGTAATTTGTAAACAAAAGAGGTTTAATTGACTCAGTTCTGCATGGTTGGTGAAGCCTCATGAAACTTAAAATGATGGCAGAAGGCACCTCTTCACAGAGGGGCAGGAAAGAGAATAAGTGCTGAGCAAAGGGGGATGTCCCTTATAAAACCATGAGATCTAGTGAGAACTTACTATCCCAAGAATAGCATGGGCGAAACTGACCCCATAATTCAGTTACCTCCAACCAGGTCCCTACCACAACATGTGGAGATTATGAGAACTACAACTGAAGATGGGATTTGGGTGGTGACACAGCCAAATCATATCAGAGGGGCAAATCTGTACCAAGGGGTTCAGCGAAGTCTTAATTGAGCTGACATTTGAGAGAAGAATAGGTGGGGAGAGAAGAGTAAAAGAATCAAGTAAAGGGATTAGCATAAGAAAAGGTCCTGTGATACAAGGCAGTGACATTCAAGAAAATGGTTAGAAGGCAGTATGTTTGGAGCACAGAGCATGAAAAGAAATGTAGCACAAGATAAAAGTGAAAGGGTAGACTACATCAAGGGTACACTATGTTCAGGGCTCATGAGTCCCTAGCAACTCTGTAGTCTTTACTCTGAGAGCAATGGTAGCCATTAAAAGCTTCCAAGAAAAGAAATAACAATACCTAACTCATATTTTAAAAGATCATTCAGACCATAATGTATCAGAAACCCAGGTCAATGTATATGAAATCTGAAGATTTTTTTTTTTTTACATACAGTTACATATAGATTCCTAAAGTTGAATGTTTTCTACTAAAATTCTTAACTTCAGGCCAGATGCAGTGGTTCACACCTGTAATCCCAGCACTTAGGAGGTTGAGGCAGGAAGATCACTTGAAGCAGGAGTTCAAGACCAGCCTGGGCAACAAGGCAAGATCCCATCTTTACAAAACAATTTTGTAAAGATGTATGTACTTGTACTTCTAGCTACTGAAGAGAATGAGGTGGGAGGACTGCTTGAAGCCAGGAGGTCAAGCCTGTGTTAAGCTATTATCATGTCTCTACACTCTAGCCTGGGCAACAGAGTGAGACCTTGTCTCTGAAAAATAAAAACCTTTTTAAAAATTTTTAACTTCAAAAGACCACTTTATTTGCTTGATGCTATTTCTGTAATACAGTAATACGGATGAACAAAAACAACAAGAATGAATGAATCCTATCCTAATTAATATATCCTAGGAGGAATTAATAAATTGTAATGAGATTCTAGCCTCATTTTTCCCATCCTTTTCCAATATGTATACCAACAAGTTCTCGTTAATGAAAAGAATAAGAAAGATAAACACAGGAAAAGGCAAACACCTAGAAAAACTGGAAAATGCTAACAAGTACTGTGAGTTTAAGCAACAATATCTACAGTGAAGTTCTTTCCCATAGTATTAAGATATATTACAGGGCCAATCAACTGTGTGGTATCAAAGGTGACTGGACCTAACAATAGCAAAGGTATCAAAGTGCTGAAGTTAGTATGATCGGCCTTTTTATGGATATCCTGTTAAAACTCACTCTCACTCATATTCTGAAATGTTTTTTGAATGAAAGGAAAAGAAGTCATTACAGCACTGGAATCTTAAGTGTGTGTAACTCAGACTATACCTTTTTCAAATAATCTTTATTTTTATTTCCAACTATTATTTTAAATTCAAGGGCACATGTGCAGATTGTTACATAGCTTAACGTGTGCTATGGTGGTTTGCTGCACAGATCATCCCATCATCCAAGTATTAAGCCCAGCATCCATTAACTATTTTTCCTGATCCTCTCCCTCCTCCCACCCCCCACCCTCCAAGAGGCTCCATTTTGTGTTGTGTCCCTCCCCTACCATGTGTTCATGTGTTCTCATCATTTACCTCCCATCTGAGAGAACATGCAGTATTTGGTTTTCTGTTCCTGCATTAGTTTGCTAAGGATAATGGCCTCCAACTCCATCCATGTCCCTGCCAAGGACATGGATCTCATTCCTTTTTATGACTGCACAGGATTTCATGGTGTATATGTAACACATTTTCTTTATCCAGTCTAAAATTGATGGGCATTTAGGTTGATGCCCATCAATAGTAAATAGTGCTGCAATGAACATAAGTGTGCATGTTTCTTTATAATAGAATGATTTATATTCCTTTGGGTATATACCCCAGTAATGGGATTGCTGGGTCTAATGGTATTTCTGTTTTTAGGTCTTTGAGGAATTGCCACACAGTATTCCACAATGATTGAACTAATTTACAATCCCACCAACATTGTAAAAGAGTTCTTTTTTCTCCCCAACCTCAACAGTGTCTGTTTTTATTTTTTAGTAATAGCCAATCTGACTGGTGTGAGATGGTATCTCACTGCAGTTTTAATTTGCATTGCTATAATGACCAGTGCTGTTGACATTTTTTTCATATGTTTGTTGACTGCACGTATGTCTTCTTTTGAAGTGTCTGTTCATGTCCTTTGCCCACTTTAAATGAAGTTGTTTCTTTTTTTCTTGTAATTTTGTTTAAGTTCCTTATAGATGCTCAATATTAGAACTTTGTTAGATGCATTGATTGCTATAGTTTTCCCCCATTCTGTAAACAGGCATCCATGTTTTACTTTGTAGACCATTCCTTTTTCTGTGCAGAAGCTCTTTCATTTAATTAGATCCCATTTGTCAATTTTTGCTTTTGTTGCAGTTGCTTTTGGTATCTTCATCATGAAATTTTTGCCCATCCCTATGTCCTGAATCGCATTACCTAGGTTTTCTTCTAGGGTTTTTATAGTTTTGGGTTTTACATTTACTCATTAATCCATCTTGATTTGATTTTTAATATATGGTGTAAGGAAACTCAGTTTCAATTTTCTACATATGGCTAGTCAGTTCTGCCAGCATCATTTATTAAATAGGGAATTCTTACCCCATTGCTTGTTTTTGTCATGTTTGTCAAAGATCAGATGGTTGTAGATATGTGGTCTTATTTCTGGGTTCTCTATTCTGTTCCATTGGTGTATTTGTCTGTTCTTGTAACATGCTATTTTGGTTCCTGTAGCCCTGTAATATAGTCTGAAGTCAGGTAGCATGATGCCCCAAGGTTTGTTCTTTTTGTTTAGGAATACCTTGGCTATTTGGGCCCTTTTTTGGCTCTATAAGAGTTTTAAAGTATTTTTTTTCTAATTCTATGAAGAATGTCAATGGTAGTTTAATGGGAATAGCATTGAATCTTTCAATTGCTTTGGACAGTATGGCCATTTTCACAATAATGATTTTTTCTGTCAATGAGCATGGAATGTTTTTCCATTTGTTTGTGTCATCCATCTCTGATTTATTTGAGTTGTTTGCAGTTCTCCTTGAAGAGGTCCTTTGCTTCCCTTGTTAGCCATATTCCTAGGTATTTTGTTCTTTTTGTGGCACTGGTGAATAAGAGTTCATTCATGATTTGGCTCTCTGCCTGTTGGTGGTGTATAGGAATGCTAGTGATTTTTGCATTGATTTTGTATCCTGAGGCTTTGTTAAAGTTATGTTTCAGTTTGAGAAGCTTTTAGGCTGAGAAATGGGGTTTTCTAGATATAGGATCATATCATCTGCAAACAAAGATAGTTTTACTTTCTTTTTTAATGCCTTTATTTCCTTCTTTTAGCTGATTGCCCTGGCCAGAACTTCTAATACAATGTTAAACAGCAGACTCACAGACTCTCTCATTTGTGCTAAAAACTTCACTGACTTCTCATCATTAATATACTATTGGTAGCTGGAACTATTTTAAATGTTTTGTGCCATATGTGATCCCTATGTTTTTCCTTTTTTTTTCTTTTTTTTTTTTTCCGAGATGGAGTCTCACTCTGTCGCCCAGATTGGAGTGCAGTGGCACAATCTCAGCTCACTGCAACCTCCGCCTCCCGGGTTCAAGGAATTCTCCTGCCTTAGCCTCCCAAATAGCTGGGACTACAGGCACATGCTGCCACGCCCAGGCAATTTTTTGTATTTTAGTGGAGACGAGGTTTCACCATGTTGCCCAGGCTGGTTGCGAACTCCTGAGCTCAGGCAATCTGCCCTTCTCAGCCTCCCAAAGTGCTGGGATTACAGGCATCAGCCACCATACCCAGTCTTTTTTTTTCTACTTAAACACACATACATATTTAATAATATTTAAGAAAGCAAGCATAGATTAAGAAAGCATGAATGGCACACACACATGTACTCAGTACATGAGTGAAAATGATGCTGAGAATATTTCTGCAAATACTGATAAAACAATTACAGTTTCTAGGTCAAAAACCATAAGACGGTACAAGCAAGTCTTGTACTAATGCTAGTCACTCAAATAATGTATTTGAAATCCTCAAATTATAAGTCTTACAATCATAATAATAAAATTAATATATGCTTTCATGCTCCATCACCTATTAAAACATAACTCCTCTTCTAAAGTTAAGATAAAAACCAGATTAGTCATGTTAACTGATTTTCCCATATAAATTATAATTTTTAAGATTATAAAATTGGAAAACGTACTACATGCAAAATACCTTAAGGAATGCATGCTAAAATGAGTAAAACCCAGTGGTTTGGATTTTATCCAAATCTGGATCCATTTTTGGAATATGCATGGGAATAATATGTCAGAAAAAGTCTGGTGTTTCAGGAACTTTACAAGGTAAAGTGAAGTAGGCAGCTGATATAGAGAGACAGATCAACACAAGTAAGAAGGGACAGGTAAGCATCAAAGAGTTATGGGGTCCTGGTTTTCAGCACAGTGTGGGTAGTATAAATGCATAGTGAGGGAGAAAAGAATTAGGAGCAAGAATTTCAGTGAGAACACAGAGAACACACGAGTAGTGACTCAGACACTGAGAGTAATAAGAATTGGAATCCGGGCTTTTAAAAAGTGGCAATAAGAGCCAGAGGCCAAACATTGAGAGTGCAGAGGACAGGAAGAGAGTGGTAATGAATATGACTTCAGCCCAGACCGTGGGCTCCTGGCTCAGGGCAGGAAAACAAAGGAGTATGCCAGTAGCCACTGAGGAACACACACTTCTTGTAACCAGAGATCAACCTCCTAAGGAAATCTCTTAAAAAGCAGGAAAACTACAAAGAGCAGAACATTAACTAGGAAGCACTCATTGTATGAGATGCTTCAGATGGAAGGCTGAGAATTACCCCTGAGTTCAAATTCTGGCTCTATTACGAGCAGCTTGAATTCAGGTCAATTATTTAATCTCTGTGTGTTTTGGTTTCCTTATGTATATAAGACAAATAGGACTAATAATTTCCACTTCTCAAAACTGTTAAGGAGGTTAAATGGGAGAATATATGTGAAAGAACATGGATCCTGACAAAATAAATGTCCGTTTCCATACAGTCTCCCTTGTATGCATCAGCATTTTTCACCACCAGGTTAATACAGATGATTTCTGTTTCACATACATGTTACAAAGCCATGGTGGCCTTTTCTACATATAGCTAGTATTCCCTCCCTTGATTTTACATGATTCTTCTTTCCTTTCTACACGTTATGACTGAACAATATTCTTAATCTTAGAAAGGAGTGCTTATTGCTTCAAATAATCTCTTGACTCAAAAAACAGTGTGGTTATCTGGGGAATAACTGAAAATATTCATTGTTCTACAGCTCTCCTTTCTAACGATGTGGCCTCAATGTTCAAAGTGGCTCATTGGTTCTAGGAGTCTTGTCTACCCAAATCATACCTCTATTCAAACAACAGGCAAAAGAAGCAGCTGTGTAATACCAACCCCAAATTCCTACTGCTACTAAAAAATAATTCAGCTGTTCCCATTTTTGTGTAAATTTCCTAGAAAATCATGACTTACAAATATGTCAAGTAAATGGATGGCATTGTTTAAACTGGTCCTGTTAGGAGCAGCAGGTTTCAAAGAGACAGAAAATGAGGGACTTGAAAAAAAGGTTAATTGTAAAACTGTTGAGGTGTCTACAATCTATATTTTTAATAGTAAATACATCCCTTTTTCTACAGCTATCACCTTGAAACATCAAACTCTAAATCAGCTCTGAAAGCTCCATGACCTCAATCAATTTTTGCCCTAAACCTAGCCAGTCAACAAGCAATCACAGCAAATGTAAAACTACAAGGCATTACAATAACAAAATCCCTGTATTTTCATTTTAATTATTGACTGACTCAGCCATTCATTCAATTTAACAAATAGTTATTGAGTGCCTACCACATATGTAACAAATAATAATTTGTCCCTCAAATTAATAGAAGAAACATGAAAGCAAAGATGTATTGAGATCATAAGAGAGGATAATGGAAAACACAGCATCCCAAAGAACCAAAATATTTTAAATTGCTTTCACTACCTTAAGTGACAGAGTTTCCCTCAACCACAGTCAATTTTGAATCCCTAACTTCTGTAAGAATTAAATAAATCTAAATAAATCTGATAAGTAATTTACTGAAATCTTGATCCTGCTCTCTTACCTATCTTTCTCTCTATCTTTCTGAAGTGCACTCGCATTTCTGGTAATTATCAGAACCTCTTCCATTCTGGCATATAGTTGGACCAATTGCTGATTTGTTTTATCTGCTTTTGTTTCTGTGATAGCGAGCCCTGTTGAAATATCTCTTCCATATGCCATAACCTTTTGTTATTTTGTCCACTGAAGTCATTCTATGTTTATATCTTTGGTTACAATTTGTTTAAGAGCTGGCCTAGGTATATGACCTTATGACACGAGGATTCCTTAGGAACTCCCAGGGTCACTCAACATTCCTTTCTATTTTGTTACTTTTTATTTTTTTTATTGATACATAATAGATGTACATATTTTTGGGGTGTATCTGATATTTTGATATATTCACATACAGGTAACTATCAAATCAGGATAACTGGGATATCTATTACCTTAAACATTTATCTTCTAGCTGTTGTGAAATATATAACAGATTACTGTTAACTATAGTCACCCTACTGATTTATTGAACACCAGGTTTTATTTCTTCTATCTAACCATATTTAATGGTTGATTAACCATTAATCAACTTTTCTTTCTCATATACCCCTCCTTTCTACATTTCCTAGCCTCTGGTAACTATCAATCACCCCGCTATACTCATGAGATTCACTTTATGACACTCCTTTTTAATTGCCATTGCCATCTGAGGTTTTTTTTCTCTGTTTCTTGATGTTCTTTAGTTGAGATATTTCACTAACCACCAAGAGAAATGGTTGAGTTACCAGCTTTAACCAAGTGCCCTTCAAATATTGACCTTTCTGTTTCTCTATGGCATGAGAATAAGAGCAAATACAACAGTAACCTGAGGAAGTTTAGCACTAAAATTCTGGAAGTCATGGATCTATTTTTTAATTGCATATTTCCTTAACACATAATTTGGTTTTGGGTAAGTTCAACCAATTTTTTTCAGGGCTCATGGGTGCCTAGCAACTATGCAGCTTTAAGTATATATCATGTACAATTGGTTCAAGGCATATATACCAGGTGACTTCATGTTTTAAGTATTAATTTCCACCCTGCCACTTAAATAGATTTTCTGCAAATAATATAACAGTATGGCAATACATGGCAAAGGAGGTATATTTTTGCACTGCCCCATTGCCCAGATGGTGAAACAGTGAGTTAGTAACAGAAGCAAAACCAGAGTCAAGACCTAATAATTAATTCACTATGCAACTTCCATTGTATAAAATATAGTAATATTTAGGAACACGTGTTCTATAATTTCCACACTTGGCCCAGTCTACTCTGAGCTAAATGTCCTTGATATTTCCAAGAACAGCAAAAACATTAATTCAATTCAACTCTATGCTATAGTCAAATCAACAGGCCCCAAATTACCAATAAAGATTTCTATGTAAAGCTATTAAATTCAACATTAGGTTCTGAAATTAGAATTCAGGATTCTGTAATGTGACAATGTTCACCATTCACTGCATTAATCATTCGGAAAATCTGATTATAACCTACTACAGCAGATTAGTACTACAAAGAAGGGGAAGGTGGGTGAGAAACCCAGCTGGACATGTGAGTGCTAGCTGGGGGAAGGGGACTGGCTTAGATTTATTGGAGACTAATTAAGACATAAGTTGGAGCAAACAGCTGACATCTAGACTAAAATTGGAGAAATAAGTTTCAACATATACAGAGGGAGTCAGCTGAGAATCCAAGGAAGAATAGCAGTCCACCAGGCACAGAAGAATACAAGCAGAAAAATGTAATGATCCAGACAAGTCCTTATAAAGTCCATTCATCCAGAAACCAAGACTTTGGTGAAGCACAAAAAGTGCTGGAAATCAAAATGTCTCAGTACCAGTCTAAAACTGAAAACTCACAACATATATGATCTTAGGATAGTCTTGATCTGAGTCTTAATCCCCTCATACAAAATAGAAATTTTTTTCAAGCTATTTTACAAAGTCATGGGGAAAATTACATATTGCATCAGAAAACATTCTGTGAAATGCAAATTGACGCAAATATTTAGTGGTGGTGATGGCATTATCATAGCTTTTGATATGAGAAGTGTGAATTTAATGGGATAATATTTTAAAGATTAACTGATATGTTTTTGTCCTGGGTAAGTCTCATTGCTCTGTGATGCTCTAGACATTGAGGCTGAAGCGTCCCTGCTTTAGAGCAAAACCAGCCTGAAAATAAAGGAGTCATTACTCCACCTCAACTTTCAAAATAGACTGTTTTAAGTCGTAAAGGGAATACCAGTCATGAAAGAAATTCGTTTCAACTACAAGAACCACACACTTAAAAGAGAGGAAAAAGGTTTTCTGAATTCCAGAAGCTTCACTATATTTTTAAACCAGTACCTCAGTAATTCAAGACATTGCTTTTTTGTTTTCTTGTAAACAGTAGAGACAAAAAGATACAAGACACAATGCAAGAGTAATTTCCCACTAAAAACAAAGGCCCTCAAAGCCATTCCTAGTCTGGATTAATGAGCAGCAAGATAAAAAGAGAAGCATTAGACATAAGCGAGGGCTTCTGCAACATCCCCCCATGCATCACCACATACCTGAGATTTCATTACTGGAATGGGAGAATGGGTACAAGAAACATCCCACCCCTCAGCTACACTTCAGAATCCAAAAGCAGAAGGGACTTTTTTCCCACTTCCACCTGGAATCCCAGGGAAATACAATCATTCAGCATAAAATCCATCAACATAGGGTAGCTAGAGAAGAGAAAGAACTATAGACAGAAGGAAAGAAGTATAGGAAAGCAAAGTATATGAGAGCAATATGTTCCTAGGGCCTACATGTGGTATGGAGGAAAACCACACATTCCCACCTACCCACACTGTGGCCTACAGACCTGCTAAAAGAATCAGCAGACTCAAAGAGTCGTGACATGGGATCAAGAAGACAAAGAGACCAACAGTGGCCATGGCAGTTCATGTGTGTGTGCATGATCTTCCCTCCCCTTCTCCTTCGCTTCTCTCTGAGTTACCTTGCTGATGTGCCTGAAGCCACTTGGCCCATGAGGCACATGGGGTCACCTGCCCCTAACTCAGGAGGTATCTTCCGAAGGCATTGGCTTCAAAGTTAGCAGGGAAAGTAAGTTCTGTGTTCTTTAGCAGTGTAGGTGTAATTTGTCTTTGACATTTAGCAAATCAAATATCAAAAGAATTTTAGTCTGCTATGAAATATGTATTCTACTGAGTGCCAAACCCAAATATAATATACAGACAGTCCTCATTTTATTCTGCTTCATTTTACTGTGTTTCACAGATATTTCATTGTTTACAAACTGAAGGTTGATGGTAACTCTGAGTTGAGCAAGTCAATTGACCTCATTTTTCCAACAGCATATGCTCACTTCAATGTCTCTGTCACATTTTGGTAATTCTCACAATCTTTAAAACTTTTTATTATAATTTTATCTGTCATGGTGGTCTATAATCAATAATCTTTGATGTTACTATTATAATTGTTGGGGGCACCACAAACCACGTCCATACAAGATGGCAAAATTAATCAATAAATGTATGCGTTCTGACTGCTCTACCAACTGGCCATTCCCTTCTCTTTCCCTCTCCTTCAGGCCTCCCAATTCCCTGAGACACAGCAATACTGAAATTATGCCAATTAAAACCCCTAAAATGACCTCTAAGTTTTTAAGTAAAAACATGTCTCTCACTTTAAATCAAAAGCTAGAAATTATGAATCTTAGTGAAGTAGACACATTGAAAGCCAACAAAGGCTGAAAGCTAATCCTCTTGCACCAGTTATCTAAGCTGTAAATACAAAGGAAAAGTTCTCCAAGGAAATTAAACGTGCTACTCCAGTCAACACACAAATGATAAGAATGCAAAACAGTCTCACTGCGCCAGGTGCAGTGGCTCACTGTCTCTAATCCCAGCACTTAGGGAAGGCTGAGGTGGGAAGATCACTTGAGGCCAGGAGTTCGAGACCAGCCTGACCAACACAGTGAAATGCTGTCTTTACTAAAAATACAAAAATTAGCCAGGTGTGGTGGCACACACTTGTAATCCCAACTACTCAGGAGGCTTAGGCACAAGTAGCACTTGAACCCTGGAGGCAGTGGTTACAGGGAGCCAAGATTGTGCTACTGCCCTCCACTGAGCGAGCAAGCAAGCGAGGGATGGAAGGGAAGGAGGGAGGGAGCGAGAAAAAAGAAAGAAAAGAAAGCAAAAGGAAGAAAGAAAGAAAAAAGAAAAGAAGAGTAACCTAGCAGAGGCTGGTTCATAAAGTTTGAGAAAAGAAGCCATCTCCAGAACATGAAAGTGCAAGGTGAAGAAGCAAGGGCTGATGGAAAAGCTGCAGCAAGCTATCCAGAAGATCTAGCCAGGATAATTAATAAAGGTGGTGACACTAAACAACACATTTTCAATGTAGATAAAACAGCCTTATACTGGAAGTAGATGCCATCTAGTCTTTTCATAGCTAGAGAGGAAAAGTCAATGACTGGCTTCAAAACTTCCAAAAACAGGCTGACTCTCTTGTTAGAGGCTAAAGCAGCTGGTGACTTAGAGTCAGTGCTCATGACCATTCTGAAAATCTTAGGGACCTTAAGAATTATGCTAATTCTATTCTGCCTATGTTCTATAAATGAAATAACAAAGCCTAGATGAGATCATGTCTGTTTACAGCATGGTTTACTGGATATTTTAAGCCCACTGTTGAGACTTGCTGCTCAGAAAAAAAGATTACTTTCAAAATAGTATTAATCATTGATAATGTACCTGTTCACCAAAGAGTTTCAATGGAGATAAACAAGGAGATGAATGTTGTTTTCACACCTGCTAACAACATTCATTCTGCATCCCATAGATCAAGGAGTAATTTTGACTTTCGAGTCTGGTTATTTAAGAAATACATTTCATAAGGCTATAGCTGCTGTAGATAATGATCCGTCTGACAGTGCTGGGCAAAGTAAATTAAAAGCCTTCTAGAAAGGATTCACCATTCTAGATACCATTAAGAACATTCACAATGTGTGGAAGTCAAAATATCAACACTAATAGGAGTTTAGCAGTAGATTCCAACCTCCACAAATGACTTTGTGAAGTCCAAGACTTCAGTGGAGGAAGTAACTACAGATGTGGTGGAAACAGCAAATGAACTAGAATTAGAAGTGGCACCTGAGGAGGTAGATCCAAGATGGCTGAATAGGATCAGCTCTGGAGTGCAGTTCCCAGTGACAACAATGCAGAAGGTGAGTGAACACTGCATTTCAAAATGAGTTATTACTGCCCACAGACCAGGAGATTCCTAGGCTGAAAAGCACCATGAGTTTTCAGCATGGCTGTTTCAGCCGGCGCAGGGGGTCTCCATACAGAAACTCACACAAATCTGGGCAGCCATTTCAACTGGTGCCTGGAACACCTGGGAGACACAGCCATCCATTCAACTGAAAAAAAGGGGGCTGAAACAGGGAGCCAGGTGATCTGGCTTGGCAGGTCCCACCCCCACAAAGACTAGCAATCTGAAACACTCTGGATTGAGAGTTTCACAGCAAACACAGCGGGACCCGGGACGGTCCAGCTCTGTTGGGGGAAGGACATCTGCCATTACCGAGACAGTCTGCCACTACTGAAGCAGTCTGCCATTAGCCAGACAGTCCACCATTACTGACACAGGCCACCATAACTGAGGCAGTCCACCATTACAGAGGCAGTCCACCACTGCCGAGGCAGTCCGCCATTACCAAGGCAGACTGCCATTACTGAGGCAGTTTTAACTATACCTCTATAAACAAAACCGCAAGGAAGTTCACTCAGCAGCTGGGCAGAGCCCATGACAGCTCAGCAACACCTCCACTGGCAGACTGTGAATAGGCTACATTCTTGCTGGGCAGGGCGGCTCTGAAAAAAGGCAGCAGCATGTCAGGAACTCATAAATAAAGCCCAACCTTCCCAGGACAAAGCACCTGGGAAAAAAGGTGGTTATGAGTTCTGCTGCAGCAGACTTAAACGTACCTGCCCGGCAGCTCTGAACAGAACAACGGAGCTTACAGCTCAGCACTTGAACTCCTATAAGGGACAGACTGACTCCTAAAGCAGCTCCCGGATCCCCATAGATCCAGAGTCACCTCATAAAAAAGAGCTCAGGCTGACATCTGGCTGGTATCCTTCTGGGATGAAGATAACAGAAGAAGAAACTGGCAGCAACACTTACTGTTCTGCAGCTGCCACAGGTGACCCCCAGGCAAGCAGGGTCTGGAGTGGACCTCCACCAGTCCTACAGCAGAGGGGCCTGACTGTTAGAAGGAAAATTGAAAAAAAGAAAGAACTTCATCATCAACAAAAAGGACGTCCACTCAGAGACCCCATCTGAAAGTCACCAGCTACAAAGACCACAGGTAGATAAATCCACAAAGATGGGAAGAAACTGGCGTTAAAAGGATGAGAACACCCAAAACCAGAACACCTCCTCCAAGGGATCACAACTCCTCGCCAGAAAAGGAACAAAGCTGAATGGAGAATGAGTCTCATGAATTGAAAGAAACAGGCTTCAGAAGGAGGATAATAACAAACTTCTCTGAGCTAAAAAAACATGTTCTAACCCAATGGAAAGAAACTAAGAACGTTGAAAAAAGGTTTGATGAAATGCTAACGAGAATAAACAGCTTAGAGAATAATATAAATGAATTGATGGAGCTGAAAAACACAGCATGAAAACTTCGCAAAGCATACACAAGTTTCAGTTGCCAAATCGATCGAGCAGAAGAAAGGATATCAGATATTGAAGATCAATTCAAAAAAATAAAATGAGAAGGCAAGATTAGAGGAAAAAAAAGAGTGAAAAGAAATGAACACAGCCTCCAACAAATATGGGATTATGTGAAAAGGCCTAATCTACATTTGATAGGTGTACCTGAATGTGACAGAGAGTATGAATCCAAGCTGGAAAACACTCTTCAGGATATTATCCAGGAGAACTTCCCAAACCAGCAAGGCAGACCAACATTCAAGTCCAGGAAATACAAAGAACACCACAAAGATATTTCTCAAGAAGAGCAACCCCAAGGCACACAATCATCAGATTCACCAGAGTTGAAATGAAGGAAAAAATGCTAAGGGCAGCCAGAGAGAAAGGTCAGGTTACCCACAAAGAGAGGCCCATCAGACTCAGAGTGGATCTCTCAGCAGAAACCCTGCAAGCCAGAAAAGAGGGGGCCAATATTCAACATCCTTAAAGAAAAGAACTTTCAACCCACATTTAGATATCCAGCCAAACTAAGCTTCATAAGCAAAGGAGAAATAAAATCCTTTATGAACAAGCAATTGCTGAGAGATTTTCTCACCACCAGGCCTGCCTTACAAGAGCTCCTGAAAGAAGTACTAAACATGAAAAGGAACAACCAGTACCAGCCACTTCAAAAACATATCAAATGGTAAAAAGCATTGACACAATGGAGAAACTATGTCAACTAATGGGCAAAACAACCAGCTAGCATCAAAATGGCAGGATCAAATTCACACATAGCAAAACTAACCTTAAATGTACATGGGCTAAATGCCCCAATCAAAAGATACAGACTGGCAAATTGGATAAAAAGTCAAAAACCATCAGTGTGCTGTATCCAGAATTCATCTCATATGCAAGGATACACATATTCTCAAAATAAAGGGATGGAGGAAGATTTACCAAGCAAATGGAGAGCAAAAACACATAGGAGTTGCAATCCTAGTCTCTGATAAAATAGATCAACAAAGATCAAAAAAGACAAAGAAGGGCATTACATAATGGTAAAAGGATCAATGCAACAAGAAAAGCTAATGATCCTAAATATATACGCACCCAATATAGGAGCACCCAGGTACATAAAGCAAGTTCTTAATGACCTACAAAGAGACTTCGACTCCCACACAATAATAGTGGGAGACTTTAACACTCTACTGTCAATATTAGACAGATCAACAAGACAGAAAATTAGCAAGGATATCCAGGACCTGAACTCAGATCTGGACCAAACAAACCTAACAGACATCTATAGACCCCTCCACCCATAAGCCACAGAACATATATTCTTCTCAGCACCACATCACACCTACTCTAAAACTGACCACATAATTAGAAGTAAATCACTCCTCAGCAAATGCAAAAGAATGGAAATCACAACGAACAGTCTCTCAGACCACAGTGCAATCAAATTAAAACTCGGGATTAAGAAACTAACTCAGAACCACACAACTTCATGGAAACTGAACTGGCTCTTGAATGCTGACTGGATAAACAACGAAATGAAGGCAGAAATAAAGATGTTCTTCTAAATCAACGAGAATGAAGACATAACGTACCAGAATCTATGGGACACATTTAAAGCAGTGTCTAGAGGAAAATTTATAGCAATAAATGCCCACATGAGAAGCAAGGAAAGATCTAAAATCAACACCCTATCATCAAAATTGAAAGACTTAGAGGAGCAAGATCAAAAAAACTCAAAAGCTAGCAGAAGACATGAAATAACTAACATCAGAGCAGAACTGAAGGAGATAGAGACACAAAAAAATCCTTCAAAAAACTGACAAAT
>CAUYLG010032762.1:0-17577 GCA_963573385.1 Cacajao melanocephalus
GAGAGAGAGAGAGAGAGAGAGAGAGAGAGAGAGAGAGGGAGAAAGAAGGGAAGGGAAGGGGAGGGGAGGGGAGGGAAGGGAAGGGAAGGAGGGAGGGAGGGAGGGAGGAAGGAAGGAAGGAAGGGAGGAGGGAGGGAGGGAGGGAGGAAGGAAGGAAGGAAGGAGGGAGGAAGGAGGGAGGGAGGAAGGAAGGAAGGAGGGAGGGAGGAAGGAAGAAATGAAAAGGTTGTAAGGGAACAATATGACTTAGTTTACTTTAAATGACTTAACATGTAGAAAGTATGTAGCTATATTAAGAGCTACATACAAGTTAATAGTAGGAGGTAGTAGCGGGACTTATCTCTGAAAATAGAGCATGGTATACTGTAGGACATATGGGTGGTGTACGGAGACAAGAAGAAAATTGGAGTGACAAATTCAGAAGCTATTACAGTGGCCTAGACTATGACACTGATTTGACCTAAATTGCTGGAAGATGAGATAGAAAAAAGTGTATGGATCCCAGTTATAGCTTGGCAGTGGATGTCAGAGTGAGCATGAGGAAAAGGTAGAAGCGAGGCATGTCTCCTAGATTCCTGACTTTAGAAAGGATGCCAGAGGATGGCTGTATTCTTTTTTGGGATGAAGTAGAAATGGCATAGGAGTCAAAGATTCCATTGCAGACATGTTTAGGGGATGCTATTGAGACATACAGATGGAGAGCTCAAACAACCAGAGGAATATTTGAGTCTGCAGCTAGAGCAGAAGGCTAGGTGGAGACATTTATTTGAAAAGTGGTAACATAAAGATAACCTTAAAACCTGGAGTAAAAATGAAGTTGCTAAGTAAAGAGTATAAATAGAAAAGAAATGTGGCCCATGAAGTAGCCCTTAAACACACACACACACTAAACACACACAAACACACACACACCAAGATTTAGAGGTCTGGAATGAGAGGCGAATCAAATACAGAAACTAAACTCTATCCTTCAATTCATGCCTATACAGTTTCTAACTACTGGAAGTGTCTGAAACAAGCTACGCAGCTCCATATCTTTTGAATATACCATTCCAACAGTCTACAATTCCTTATCCACTCATGCCTGTTCTTATTTTGTTATTCCTTGTGCACTTGAAGAACTCTTTCTAGCCCTTCTCTGTTTGTAGGTATCTTCTCTCTTTTCTTCTTCCTGCTCTTGACTATCCCAGTATTCTCTGTTCTGTAATCCGTAACCAAGGGGAAGTCAACCCTTTTAGTTGGCTACCTTAATTAGCATTGTTCTGATTACAGTGGAGAGCTCTTTGTGACAGGCCACTTCATGAGTCATTCCAGCATATAGATGGTGGCCATTCTATTATACTTAGTGCTCGGTTTCTGCATTACAGTAGCCCAGTATCTTTTGCCTGAGAAAATAGACTATTTAGTTAGAAGGGGACTTTGAGCATAGCATGTAAGTGATAAATCTTGTACAATGAATACTTATTGAATTGAAATTATCCAATCACTTATAGGTGAGTCTCCATTCTATCGGTAGCAACTCACAGCTCTCAGACATTTTTCTATCCTTTTCTTTTCACCTTTATCACCATTCTGAGAAGTGATTGGTGAGCATCTTTTAGTAGTCTTTTCAGAGATGTAGAAAGATATTGCAGGTAAAATGTGTGTCAGGATACAGGATATGGGAATCAACCAGAAAATTAGGAATGAGTTTTTATTTCTGCCAAATTCTCTCAGTTTCACAAATATTCTCAATTACTGTTCCAGGGATTTGCTAAATGGGTAAATGAAGGCAGACGTGTATACTTTAATAATGGGGTTACAGGCAAAGAAAACAAAATGTGGCCCCATTTGTGAGATAGGATGATTTGCTCTCATTTTTTTAACCAAAAAGTTTTTACTTTATTTTGGTTTATTTTTATTTTTATTTCTATTTATGTATTTACTTATGACATATAACCTGCTGTTTTGGAGAGTTTCATCTGAAATGCTTGAGACAAAAGGAGAATTCAGTTACAGATGAAAATAGTTTTGTTCCTCTTATTTTAGATGTGTAGTGACCTAAAACTTATCTTGTATTAGGACAATTATGTTTATAAAACCAGTGGCTATCATCATATGGCTGTACTGTTTGATTACAGGTTTGGGGGGATTTTAGTTCCATTTTCTGGAAAAAAAAAAACATGTTATTATATTGCTGGTTATAGTTGGTGGTTCTTCCTTTAAAAAATTATTTAACCAAACACCGCATGTTCTCACTCATAGGCAGGGGTTGAACAATGAGAACATGTGGACTCCGGGAGAGGAGCAACACACCCTGGGGGCAGTTGGTGGGGGTCGGGGAGGGACAGTGGGGTGTGGGAAGGGTGGGGAGGGATAACATGGGGAGAAATGCCAGATATAGTATGCACCTGTGCAACAACCCTGCGTGACCTGCACATGTACCCCAGAACCTAAAGTAAAATGAAAATAAAAAATTATTTGACTATATAATTAGAACCAAGTCTTTGCCAAAAAAAAAAAAAAGGCAACTATTTATAATTATTTTCTTCTAACATTTGTTTCCAGCAATGGTGTTATATTAACATTAAGTTCAGAAAGAACAAAATTTATATCAGTTTAAATCCTTGTACTATTGGGATAAAAGATAAATTCACCAAAGTCCTGTGTAAGACAATTACATTGCCATCTCCTAGAAAATAATGTCATCTCTTTATGTGTTCTATTGTTCTGGTTGTCTATGAATATTTATCCATAAATATTTGATAATTTCAACATATTTTGAATGCTCATTAAATATTTATATGTTGTACATTTATTGTATAATAAATGTAACACAGGTAGATGTTAAAATCAATACAACTTTCAGTTGAAATAAACTACCTGCAGGTCTTATCCAGAAGCTTAGGTTTTACAGATTGCTAGTTTAAGAGGAAAAATCTCAGACTGCTTATGAATTCATGAATGTCATGAATTTCACTAGGAAGAACCATTCAATTACTTCTGCCTGTAGAGTTAATGGTCTGCCTACTTCTCAACTTCTGCAGTGCCAACCCCTACAGACCCCAGGATACTGTGTTAACAGAGAGGGTCTTTATGGAACATGTAAGTATACCTTGAGCTCTTGCTGTGGGCAGCCTTGTAATACAAAGAGTCTTTCTCAGGCTCAACAAAGGATGCTGCTATAAAGAAAAGTGTTAAGTGGTAGGAGATCATGGAGTTTGATCCAAAGTTCTTTGGATTTTGGTCATGGTGTTTTTGGAGTTTTATCGTTTGCCCGTTCTTACATAATAGCAGAACTTCTTATTTTCTTTTAGGAACAACTCTTCCACCTCTTAGTCATGTGGTTTTTGTGTGATTGACACCAAAATCTCTGCCTCCCTCTCCCCAGTAGCCATCATAGGTAGACATGGGATTCAAACCTGGAAAATAGAGCACCACACCATACTGCCCACAGTGATTAATCCTGGGTGCTTAATCCAAGATCAAGTTCTGTGACACAAAGAACTTTGAAATCCCTTAATCCAAAAGTGCCTGAAATTGTTCCTGTTTCCCATCATTTCCATTTATTGTATAAGCTCGTTTGAGCTTTTGCTGTCAGCTGCAGTTGAATGAAGCTTCACTCATACAGTAATATTTTGTTGCTTCACCTTGAAACAGGATTGAACATGAACAGTATTTTGTCTTCAGTTTTAGACTTTTTCCTGTTTCAAAATAGTTTCAAATTTGCAAAATTTGCCAAATATGAAAAATAATATGAACAAAAATCATATACAGTTATCCAGATTTTGCCTTTGTTAACATTTTAGTACATTGCTTTACCTTCTGTTCTCGCTCCCCCTCTCATTCTCTTTCTCCCTCTCCTCTCTCTCTCTAAAACACACGGATACATGATAACTATATATACAAATATATATGGTTAATTTTTTTAACTATTTCAGGGTAAGTCAGATAGGTAGTTGTGGCTCAATGTGCATTTCCTAAGAATACAGATATTCTCTTACATTATCACATCATGGTACACTGATACACTTTACAGATTTACATAAATATACTCATTTTATCTAACCCTATAGGCATATTTTATTTTTTTCAGTTACACAATACAGTAATGCCTTTTATAGAATCACATCATCCTACTTCTACAGGAGCTAGATGGGATTTAGGTATTACATTATTTTCCTATGTTTCTTTAGATTCCTTTAGCCTGAAACAATTCTGTGGTGTTTGTGTTTTATTAAGTTTTTAACAGTGCCATCCATACTTGTAAAATTTCTTGTGTTTTGCGGGTCTAGTGTTTCCTTATGATTAGATTGAGTTTTCACATTCTTTGCTGGAATAATAGATGGGGGTACTGTGTTCTCAGGGAATCACATCCACCACATCTAGAGCTACATAGCATCCACCCAAGACAGTGTTGATAATAACTCTGATAAGGAAGTGTTTTCTAATTTCTCCAGTAAGTGCTTTTTTTCTACCTTGCAAGTAATAACCTGTGAGAACAACTCTGAGAACCATAAAGATATCCTGCTTTTCATTAACATTTCACAGTAAATTTAGCATACATGAATGACTCTTGCCTCACTTCCTTCAGTTTTGGAATTGAGGCTTCTGCATGTAAGTTGCTTATTTTTTGTACTTAAACTTTTTATTTTGAGATTATTGTAGATTAACATGTAATAGCATAAAACAATACAAAGAGATCAAATGCACCTTTTACCCAATTTTCCCCAATGATAACATCTTCCAAATTATAGTAAATATACCAACAGGATACTGACATTAACATAATCAAATGAGGCATTTCCATCACAACAGGGACCTCTCATGTTGCCTTCTCATAGCCACATCCACTTTGCTTCCATCTACACACTCTCCTTAAATCCTGGGAGTCACTCATCTGTTCCCTATTTATATAATGTGGTAATTTCAAGAATGTTATTGAAATAGAAATATACACTGTGTAACCTTTTAGAATTGACATATTTGATCAGCATAATTCATATGACTGAGTAGTATTCCATGGCATGGATATACCATAGTTTCACTGTTTACCTATTGAAGGACATCTGGGCTGTTTCCAGGATTTTATTATTAAGAAAAAAAAGCTGCTATAACCATTCATATACAGATATTTGCATGAACATGAGTCTTTATTTATCTAAGCTGAATGCTTACAAATGCAATTGCTGAGTCATATGGTAGATGCATCTGTACTTTTTAAACAAACTGTCCAACTTTTGAGAGTGGTCATTCCAGTTTACATTCTTAACAGCAATGTGTGAATGATCCAGTTTCCCTGCATCCTCACTAGCATTTGGTGTAGTCACTATTATTATTGTGGTTATTTTCATAGTTATATAGTGATATCTCACTGTGGTTTCAATTTGTGTCTCTGATGACTCATAATATTGAATACTTTTTCTTGTGTTTATTTTCTATCTGTATATCTTCAGTGAAATGTCTCTTCCTGTCTTTTGCCCATGCTCTAATTAGGTTGTTTGGTTTTTACTACTAAGTGTTAAGAGTTCTTTACATATCTTAAATATCAGTCCTTTGTTGAATACGTGGCTCTTGAGTAGTGTCTCCCATTCTATAACTTGTCTTTTTTATCTCTGAAAGGGATTCTTGCTGGGCAAAATATTTTAATTTTTATGAGGTCCAACTTACCAATTTTTTCTCTTAAGGGTCATGCTTTTGATGTTTAGTCCAAGAACTCTTTGCCTAGCTCTATATCATGACAAATTTCCCCTAAGTTTGTCCTAAACATTTTATAGTTTTGTGTTTTACATTTAAGTGTGTGATATATTTTGGTTTACATTCAAATTTATTGTGATAAATAACGCAACATGAAATTCGCCATCTTAACCATTTTTAAGTGTGTCGTACAAAGGTGTTAAGCATATTTACATTATTGTGAAACAGATCTTCAAAACGTATTCTTCTTGAAAATCAGAAATTCTATACCCATTAAACAACTCCTTTTCTGTCCCTCTGACCAGCTCCTGGTAACTGTCATTTTACTCTCTGTTACTAGAATTGTGTCAACTTTAGATACTTTATATTTATGAAATTATACAGTGTTTGTCTTTTAATATAGAAGATTGGCTTATTTCACTTAACGTAATGTCATTTTGTTTTCCTTTTGGTATAAGGTTGAGACTTAGAGATTATTTTGTTAGCTGATTGATTTACTGATTGATTATCTGTGGATATCCAAATGAACCTATACCTTTTGTTATAAAGGCTATCTTTTCTGAATCTAATTGTTTTTACACCTTGATCAAATATTAGTAGGGCATTTTTAAATAAATCTATTCCTGGGCTGTAGACTTTTGCATTGAAATTCATACAATATATTAGTCTGTAATTTATTTGTTTGTTTATTTTGTACTTTTTGTCTCATTTCTCTAAGAGTGGTTTGAGCTTCATAAAAGAACTTGGGAATTGTCACCCTCTTATATTTTCTGGAAGAGATTGTGAATAATTGGTGTTAATTATGCTTTAATTGTTTGGTTGAACATTTAGGGGGACAGTTCATAAATTACAGGTTCAGTGCCCTTAATAGTTGTAAGAGTATTCAAATTATCTAGTTCATATAGAGTAAGTTATAGTAGTTTCTGTCTTTTGAGAAAATGGTCCTTTTCATCTAAGTTGTGAAATTTATGCATGTAAAGTTGTTTATTAGTACTCTGTCCTAATCCTTTTGATGTCTCTGGGTTCCATAGTGATTATCTTCTGTTTTTTAATTGATTTTGATAATTCATATCTTTTTTCTTTTTTTGTTGTTAGAAATGTCAGAAATTTGTTAATTTTATTAATCTTTTCAAAAAACAGTTCTTTGTTCTATTGAATTCCTCTATTGTTTTTGTTTAAAATCTAATTGAATTCTGCTTTGAGATTTCTCATGTCCTTCCCTATGTTTACTTTGGTAATTCTAGGTTTCTGAGGTGATTAGATTGTTGATATAAAACTCTCTTTTTAATAACATATGCATTTAGTGTTACAAATAGTGTTCCAAAAACTATCTTTCAATTGTTATATTTAAACTATTATTATTTAATGAAATTATTTATATGTTAGAGATAAATTTTATCATTTATTTTTGTTCTCTGTTTATCATGTTTTTTAAAAAAATTTTTCTGTTTTCTGTTTTCTGCTATTTCTGTTTCCTTACTATTTCATTGGTTTCTGTAGGTATTTGTATAGAAAAAAATTAACCTTGCCCGGAGAGAGGTCTGGCCTTTGATCTAAGATTTTGGGAGGTGACTCTAGTAATGTCAAGTCTGATAAGAGTATCTTTGCTTATCTGGGGGCCTTAGGTCACACCAAATTGTTTAACAATGTAATCTAGAGTGGGGACTTTGAGCCACACCAGATAGTCTAATAATATGACTTAGAGTTGGGGTTTGGGCCACAAGGTATCAATCAGCTTGACTCTGCTGAAGTCTGAGATTAGCTATGTCAGCAGCCATTCAGGTTTATGTGTCCTAATAAAAACTCTAGAAACTAAGGCTCATGTGAGCTTTCCTGGATGGTAAGGCTTCATGAATATTGCCATAAATTATTCATGGGAGGAGTTAACACTGTCCATGACCCTATGCAAGGGGTAACCCTTGCATCTCTCCTGTTGGCTGATTTTAGTCTGTATCCTTTCACTGTAATAAACCATAACCATGAGTATGACAACTTTCAGCAAATTCTATGAGTTTTTCAGCAAATTATTAAATGTAAAGGTAGTCCTGAGGACCCCAGAACTATTATTTGGTATCAGAAGCGACAGTAGCTGATTCTTTCCTCTATCGCCTCTATTCTTCTATTGAGCCCATCTACTGAGATTTTTTTTTTTCCAGTTACTGTATTTCTCAGTTCTAATATTTCTACCTGGCTCTTCTTAATATCATCCTTTTCTTTGCTTAGATTTTTCTGTTTCTTTGCTGAGACTTTCTATTTATTCAGTGGTTTCAGGTGTGTTTGTATATGCTTGTGGAAGCATTTTTGACATGGTTGTTTTAAATCTCTGCCAGACTCTTCTATAATCTCTGCCACCTTGGTGTTTGTATCTATCAATTGTCTTTTTAAATTTAATTTTAGATATTTTTCTTGCTGTAATAAGTAATTTTTTAGCCTGGATATTTTTGTATTCTGTGATGTGTTTCTGGATCTTATGTATACATTCCGCTTTAACTGTATTTCCTTTTTCCTTCTTTCTTTTTGATACTGCTCCATTGGGGGAAAGGAAAACGGCACTGTTTCATTACTGTCCGATGAAGGTACAAGTCAAGGTTTCCCACTTTATCTCTGTTGACACCTGAGAAGGTGCTCCTCCTCACTTCTGGTAGAGATTGCAGTTGGGGTCCCTTGTGGTATCCTCTGACCTTGTAATGGAGCTCAGCTTGTTACTTCTCGGTGGCAATGAAAACCTACACCTCCTCTGGTGCTCTTTTGATACTACCACATTGTGGGGAGAGTGATAAAGATCCAGACTCCCTGTTTGTTCTGCACTGACCTCATGAGGAAGATGCTGTTTACTCACCAGCCATGCTACTTGTCCTTCTCTGAAACCACCCTTGCAGGGGTGTTGGGGCACCTTAGAGCCTCCTGAAGCTGCAATCTGGCTCTCTACTTATCTCTTGCTAATGTTGGTATAGACAGAGTCATTGTTTTTTCCGTGATGTTGGCTGAAATAAAACACTATTGTCTAAAAGTTTCCTGTCTTGTAGGCTTGCCTTTATTGGTTCTTTGACAAGATCGACAGGCTTCTGATGGAAATTTATTTGTTTGTTTTGTCTGTATCTGTTGTATTTTTGAGTTGTTTCTTCTTTGGGACTAGTCTAGGTTATATAAGAAGGCCCATGAAAGTCACAACCATAGGTTTCTCCACGTCCCTAAGTCACCAGTTAGTTTTCCTGTCAGAATCTTCTTATTTTCGTTTTATACATATTATCTAGGGTTTTTAGTTGTAGTTAACAAGAGAAATAAGGAAAATATGTCTGTTCCATTTGTCCATAAGTGAAAGTCTCTAAGTAGATTGTTTTTAAATGCCTCCCCTCGTTCACATTTCTAGTTGGGTCTAATCGCTACTATACAGCAGAGAGTTTTTTGAGTGGCCTTCGGACTTTTTATGTATATTGACCTTTCCATAGAATAAAGAGGAAATGGATGGACAGGAGGGGCAAGGTTTATTTAGTGTTTTATGTTTACTGTTAAGTTCCAAGAGAGCAGGAAAATTTTCTCTTGTGTTTCTGTTATATTTTCAACTCCAAGCAGAGCTCCTGGCATGTGGTAGAAACTCAAAACATGCTTCCAAAAGACTTATTTGTCTTAGAAATAGCTAAAGACAGAAAATGACAATTCTTAGTTGGTTTTTTAACTTGACCACCAACAATCAACATTGTCCTATGGTAGCTCAAACATGCATAAAGTTATGAAAGGTCATAACTTTTAATTTAGTTACACTAAAATTGTCTTTAATGGGTAGACTATTCTAATCTCACATGACATGGATAATTATTCTAGAAAACACAAACCAGTTTCTCTGTTTTGAGAATATTTTAACACTTGCCTCCAAAAAATATGAATACATGCACCATATGATCTGCTCCACTGGGTAATTTAACAGCAGTTTTGGGGAGAACCTTTGTAGGTGCAGCTCTTATCACTTCATTGCTGGTAATTTCCTGACTTAAGAGATAGTGGGAGATAAGGAAGAGTAATTGGATATGATAAAACATGCTGTGTTTAAAACAATTTCTACTCCAAAAACACCCATGGAGATTTTTCACACAATAAAATTGGAAATAATTGAAAAATAGTTAATATTTTTCCATAGTGAATTCTGCTAGCAAGAAAGTACAACTAAAAGAAACGGCAGTCTGAAAAATTATAAAACAAATGTGCTATTAGAAACATGCAATTAAACTAAATTAAAGTGGTGAATGAATAGGTGATATTTTATGTGTTACAATTTCATCTATAAACATCCATATTTTGGGATGCATAAAAAGGATAAATGGTTTATTTCTCTGTTTTATTAAACCAGTAAGTCATTGGAAAACACACAAACCCACATTTATTTGCTTGTATCTCATTCATTTGTGAGACAGGATGAAGATAATGGCTCAAAAATGTTTCCCGTCTTCATCAGGGTCATACATCCTATTGATTTCTTGTTTCCAACAAATGCTGATGAGCTGTAAATTCCGAAGCACTCTATACCCTATCTCCTCACCACTCTGTTTGTAACTACCAGAAGAAGACTTTTTATCTGCTTTTGTGATTTTAATCATTAGTTTGCAATCTTAATATCATCCATTTAGCTCTCAACAAGATATTGTATACTGAGTTTGAGGCTTTTCTTTTCTTTTCTTTTCTTTTTTTTTTTTTTTGAAGGAGTAAAAAGGAACATTTTGCATTTTAAAATTGAATTTAATAATTTAGAACCACACATGAACTTTTGTTCTTAGAAACTGCAGCCAAATCCCAAATGAGTAGATTTGATTATTGAAAGCACAGAATAACAATTGCATTGCAATGTATAAACATGCTGATGGAGAACAAGAGAATGCTGTGTGCAACAGCCTTGATTTACAGATCAGCATGGGCAGATTGTTTTTGATCTTGATCTGTGAATTATCGATACCCTTAGATCAATGAAATGGTTTCCTTTCAGCTCATGTCAATTTGCTTTTCTTTCAAAGAATTCAAGTTTTTTTGGTAAGGGCTCCTTTGTCCACTTCCCTGAAACCTAATGGTTCAAATCACATTAAAAGAATATTCCATGGCACCTTGGTATCTTAGGTAACCAACAAATGTTGGCTTAGAATGACAGTCTTTTCCCCTCAATGAAGCAATTATTACCCCTGTGTATCAGATTCTCGAAGAATCCTAGTGCATTTATAAAGTCTTTGTCCTTATCATATATCTGCCTTTGTCAACTCTTCTTTACCATTTGACAATAGGGAATTTTCTTTTGTTTTTTTCCCATAACATAGGGAAGTGCTCAGGATGGGTTGTTAAATTAAAAAGCAAACTGTAGAAGGATTATGGAGTAGATTAATAATTTTGTAAAAAATGAAAGTAGATGTACCTGTGTGCCTGTGTATGTACAGAAAAAGCCTGGAAGGCTCTGCCCCTAAATTTAAAAGAATTATCCCTTAGAAGTAGATAGAAAAATATTTTTTAAAATTTTTGTGCATTTAGTTATTGATTGAAATTTTCACAAGAAATATGTATACCTTTAACATATAATATTGAAACAAAAAAATGACATTTACACTGAGTCTTTGTAAACCATACAAGTATAAAATTTACATTCAAAGCCCTTCACAATTTAGACCCCTGCTGATAGTTCCATCCTTATAACTCACTTTGTTAGGGTGAAGTTAGGCAATATGAACTTCACCGTTAATTGCAACTTGCTTTCATGCTTCTCTAACTTTGTTTTGACCAAAGTGATCTTCCTTTTCTTTGAAAATGCCTCAAGTTAATGTGTGATGTTCTCTCTGAATCCTGGCCTCCTTTAAAGACCATCATGTGCCTTTTGTCTTTCATCACGTTTTCATATACCCAACAGTTCTGCCTATCAACACCAAGAGCAGGGTTTACCGAGCTGCAGAGAGTATGCCACCATTATAGTTTTTGATAAACCCATGTGTAACTTCTAATATTTCATCATTTATTGCAATTGCCTCATAGTTTTCTAAATGTTTTTATACGAATAACTTTATATATTTAAATCTGGTGGAAAAATGTATATGATGAGTCAGTTTTAATGGCTACTAGAAAAAAAACTTAAAATGTCTCATATGTTAAGAATGGTAATTGTTCACTGGTTTGGGATACAATATCTTTTTGCACAGATGAGTTGTCCACTTTGGACATTCATATAGCTTTATATAGAATAACTTTAAAATAGTTGTCTCAAAAAATTGACGTCCTCTTTACCCTGTAGTAGTTTCTGAGTGAGGTGGCACTTTTTTAATATATAGATCTGCCGACAAATTTTATCACCTGACTTACTCTGTCTATGCCTCATTTCTTCATCTAGTTATAATAATAATACCTACTTGATAGAATTGGGAGTCTAAATAAGATCATCATAATTTAAATGAGCTTAGAATACTGCCTGGAACAGATATGTAATATCCCAATTAATTCTCTCTGGGAACTCATCTTGAGAGTTTGGTAAAAATGATTTAAGTACAGCACTTATGACAGTGCCTGACACAGTAAGTACTCAGATATCATCAATGATGAGGATGATGGTGATGATAATGGTAATAATGCAATGATGGTGATGATAATTATGTAATTGATGAAGATAATTACTACTAAAACTAAAAAGGGAATGTTGAAGGTTTGGACAAATGAGCACAACTAGGAGATGTACTCCATTCCACTTTTGATCACCAATCCATAAGCTATGGATGGGGTTGTGTCATCCCTAAGAAAGGAACACCTTTTCTTATTTTTCAACCCAGGGGTTGCCACTTTTTGTGACTTATCTATTCAAAGATAACCCTTTCCGTTAAACTTACAAGAAGGTGTCATGTAAGTTAGTGGTCTCCTTAGAAATCACAATATATATAACTCATGCAAACATGTTTAAAGAATAACTTATAGAAATATCTCTTCTTTCTTTCTTGTCCCCATTGCTAAATTCTCCCTTACAGCATCTCACAAAAGTATAGAGGCACCTCTTAAGCTTTTTTGCCTCAGGGCAAGTTTGTATTTCAATGCCAACTGCAGAAGTTTTCTGTAGGGTATTTTCCCCTCCTGAATTTTGTTTTTAAAGACTGAATATCTTGAAAATCTGATTTTGTTGAGATTCAGAAAACAATATCCCCAACATGAAAGCCTCAGAAGCAGCTTCAGAAGCAAAAGTTTTTCTCTGACTCTCTCCTGTCGTCCTATCTCTTAGTCTCATTCTCCTCCTAGGCTAGCCATAGAAACTAGAATCCCTCTTCCCCAAGGTGTGTCACAGAAACCAGAAACAACTTTACCCAAAGCCAGCCATAAAACTTAAAAAATACTACTCTAACTCCCCAGACTTTCTGTGCAAAAAAATGGCTGTAAAGAAATTATCTGACCTACCTTGTTGGCCTGTAGGTTATAAGATTCCCCTAGTCCAGAGAGAGTCTTGCCCCATATCCAGAAGGAAGAAATACATGCTGAGAGAGGCCAAAAAGGATCCGGAGAGACAGGCCTTGCTGAGTTTCTTCATTTAGTCTATTACAATTACATCCTACCCTTTTTGTCCGATCATATTTCTACACAGCTGTCCACACGTGTTGAACCTAAGCATGAAAAAAGAACGATTATTCTTATGTGGGTGACTTTTAGATAAACCTTCAGAAGTCAAAGAGAAGTCTTTCTTTGGCCCCAACAAGGCCAAGTCCAGTTTGAGCACTGATGTTTAGGAAGGTACACATAGAAGGGGTGAAAGGATTTTGGAGGGAATAAGGAGTTGTTTCTAGATAGACTTTTAAAGGCATTTAGGCTCAGGCTTTAGGTGTCATAGCATAAAAGCAAATACTGGTCCATGACTGGCTTATATAATGCGTATGTCAACTGCAGTCATACCAGATTACAGTATGAAGCCCTTTCTCTTTAATTGTCCTAAATTAGGAAGGAACTCTGGAACATGGTATATCCAATGACAAATACTGTAATTTTCCATCAGCCCAATAGGCTTTTAAGAATAACACTTAGATTTAGTTTTATCATATGAAAGCAAAATTATTGATAATTCTTATGTACTCTAAAACTACATTTACTGAGCTTACCCAGAGAAATTGGGTCCTTTTATCAGCTTTGTCCCTGTCATACTGGGATATTAACCTTAATCATCCAAGAGAGGTTAATACTTAATATTCAGGGCTCCAAGGCCTGTCCCTTGTCTTACAGCCACTCCTTGGAGGAGGTACAAAAGGTTTTTGACTAATCTTTTTTCAAGGGTAAGTCGTAAAAAGTTCTGGAGGCATAAACAGTGTGAGCTTCCCTGAGAATAAAGCAGAACAACCACAGTAAGTGGTAACTGAGAAGTCACTAGAAAAAGTAAACTGTGTTTATTTTAACTAAAAATTCCAAATCCAGCAATGGATGGTAGAACAGCAAATGAAACATCGTCTCATTGCCACAGAGTCCCAAATGTAGCATAAACTTCAGCTTTGTTGCAAGAATGAAAGTAAAAATATTATTCCTTCATGGGAGCAGCAGACCAGAGGTGTTTAATCACCTCTTCCAAGTGTAAAATCACTGATGGTAAAATCACCTCATCATCCTTATGGAGGTGAGAATCATTTATGTAAACATAAAGTCACCCTTGACAAACAGGCTCTTTGTTGATTTCATCAAGTGCCAGATTTCAGTCACCCAGCTTGCCTCTGAGTACACACACCTCATTTCCATGAATATTCATTTGGAGGACAGTGTATGTCATTTGCCAACGCACCAGGCAACATCCGCATAATAAAATGCAGCCACCATTGAACATGGACTAAAAAACAATTCAGTGTTTTATAAGCAACATTAGCACACTCTTAAAAACACTAATAACATGTTTAATTACTGTTCATTTTAGTGTCAATGGCAGATATCCAAAATCTAACTTCTTACTAAATTCATTTTAGTGAAAGCAAAAAATAATGAATGAAATGAATGAATGTAATTTCAAGTTATTGCCAGAAGTTAGACTTTTATTAACATGGCATTAATTCAGAAGAGAAATGTCTTACTTTCCCCAAATTACAATTGTATTTTAGGGAACTCTTTTACTTCTACCCTGAATTTCAATCCAATATTGTCTTCAAATTCATTTTTATTGTTTTATTTTTAAGGTAATATTATTATACTCTTTTAAAGTTTTACTCTAAAAGGAAGAAAATTTTTTAAAAATCTGCAGCTTTTAAAAATTTATAAAATATAGAAAAATGACTAACAGCATAACTTAAAACAATTCTAGTCAAAATTTGATTTGTAGAGAGCTGTTGGTCTGAGAACTGTCTGTTACCTCTGACTAATAAGTATACAGACTGAGGGGCAGCATTAGGAATTTTTATAGCAATTTGATATTTTCATGTTATTTTTACCGTATTTTCCAAATATTGTCAGTCTACTACAGACTAGAGAGAAAAAACATTCTTTACAAGAGAAACATTAAGAAACATTTAATTTTAAAAGACATAGATCTTACTTTCTTAAATGGAACGTGTGATAACTAGAAATATTGTATTTTTGTTTTTATTATGTGATTAATTTTTTTTTCAGATTTTTTCCCAAAAAGATATATATGCCCTATTAAATAGTCCAGATATTTTAAGTATCTTAAATTAGCCATTGATTCTTTTACTGTATTTGAACATAAGCTTTCTAACAAACTCACATTTATGTGCTGCTCTTAAATTATTCCTACTCTGTGCCAAGCATTGCACTAAGCATTTAAATGTCACTATCATTTAATTACCAAAATGATAAAATTATAGCATGGTATGTTATCTCATGCCTTAACATCAGGATGAGGGCACACTTTTCTGGGGAATAGCTGATGCATAGACTGAACTATGAATGAACATTTGCACAATGTATTTTTGAGGAGCTAAGGCAGATAAAGCTGAAATTTAGGCCTGGAAGATGGAGGGTAAAGAAATCAGGAAAATTTCTGTGGTTTGCATGGGCCAATCAAGGGAATCAAGAGAAACATTTTGTTGCAGAGAAAGACTGGATATTTAAGTTATATAAATCCACATGTGCATACTCATTTTACATCACACAGCTATGTGACTTAATTCTGGTCACTTGAACATTCTTTCCCACAATTTCTTGATTTAAATGAGATAGTAATTGTGGAGGGTCATTTGTATTGGCTTTGTGACACCCCTTCTGATGATTCCATGCATGCCTTTGTGTACTTTTGAGCTTTCCCAGCCTCTACAGTGCATTTCCCGGCTCACTTGCAGCTACAGTTCTGGATGTAATTTTAGTTTTCCAAATTACATGTACTCCTTGGAGACTCAGATTTGGAATTTGGAGTTCCATTTTACTCACGGAGCTCCTGGAAGAGATGAATCAATTGGATCTTGAGCCAACCCCCAAGCAATTCTCTCCCCACACCGGAACAGAAGTTACCTTGGCAGCTCAGGTGTGGCCCCATCCTGGGTCTGAAGGCTATTCCTTTACTTCTCTATGATGATAAGCTTTTATTATTTAGGTATTTATAACAGAAAAAAAAATGTAGTCTCTACAGCTGAACCCTAAACAAGATAGCAGTATATATATATATATATATATATATATATATATATATATATATAATTTCACTTTAGGTTCTGGGGTTCATGTGAAGAACATACAGGATTGTTGCATAGGTACATACATGGCAACGTGGTTTGCTGCCTCCATCCCCATCACCTATATCTGGCATTTCTCCCCATGTTATCCCTCTCCAACCTCCCCACCCCCTGCTGTTCCTCCCCTAGTCCTCCTGAACAGCCCCCAGTGTGTGATGCTCCCCTCCCTGTGTCCATGTGTTCTCATTGTTCAACACCCACCTATGAGTGAGAACATGCAGTGTTTGGTGTTTGATTTTCTGTTCTTGTGTCAGTTTGCTAAGAATGATGGGTTCCAGGTTCATCCACGTCCCTACAAAGGACATGAACTCATTGTTTTTTGTGGCTGCATAGTATTCCATGGTGTATATGTGCCACATTGTCCCTGTCCAGTCTATCATCGATGGGCATTTGGGTTGGTTCCAGGTCTTTGCTATTGTAAACAGTGCTGCCATGAACATATGTGTGCATGTGTCTTTATAATAGAATGATTTATAATTCTTTGGGTATATACCCAGTAACAGCATTGCTGGGTCAAATGGAATTTCTATTTCTAGATCCTTGAGGAATCGTCACACTGTCTTCCACAATGGCTGAACTAATTTACACTCCCACCAACAGTGTAAAAGTGTCCCTATTTCTCCACATCCTCTCCAGCATCTGTTGTCTCCCGATTTTTTAATGATCGCCACTCTAACTGGCTTGAGATGGTATCTCAATGTAGTTTGATTTGTATTTCTCTAATGACCAGTGATGATGAGCATTTTTTCATATGTTTGTTGGCCTCATATATGTCTTCTTTTGAAAAGTGTCTGTTCATGTCCTTCACTCACTTTTCAATGGGTTTGTTTGTTTTTTTCTTGTAAATCTGTTTTAGTTCTTTGTAGATGCTGGATATTAGCCCTTTGCCAGATGGGTAGATTGCAAAAATTTTTGCCTATTGTGTTGGTTGCTGGTTCACTCTAATGATTGTTTCTTTTGCTGTGCAGAAGCTCTTAAGTTTAATTAGATCCCATTTGTCTGTTTTGGCTCTTGTTGCCAATGCTTTTGGTGTTTTAGTCTCCTTCTGAAACTATTCCAAACAGTACAAAAAGAGGGAATCCTTCCCAAATCATTTTATGAGACCAATATCATCCTGATACCAAAACCCAGCAGAGACTCAACAAGAAAAGAAAACTGCAGGCCAATATCCATGATGAACATAGATGCAAAAATCTTCAGTAAAATACTGGCAAACCGATTGCAACAGCACATCAAAAAGCTTATCCAT